>JAHZMX010001938.1:0-28292 GCA_027743895.1 Seira musarum | reverse complement strand
AAAAGAGGGAAAATATATCTTTACTACTTACTAACTTTGCAAGTATTGCTATAATATATTTTTCTTCTTTCTGAGCCATCATCAACTTCTCGCTCGACTACTTTACCCCTGAAAAAAAAAGATTTTAATCTTGGCATCCATAAAAAAGTCGTTGTCTTCTTTTCCTTCAAGTTTTCTTCTTTTTTCAAACTACCTACCTTTCTCTCTTAAAAAAATGTTTACCTATTTGATTCGTTTATTTTTTTGCATCATGCTAAAAAAAAGTACGTACAACATAATCTGGATATATCGGTCTCACAAGTTCGTATTCTAAATAACTTTCTATGGATTTTGGGTTTGGTATTGTAGAGTACTAAAACGCATCTGGCGATCTAAAAAACCAAAGAAAAATAACAAAAATTAATAAATTATTTTCCATAAATGTGCTCAAGTGGATGTATAGTTCACTCTATGTAATAGACATGAAATTATGAATAGATGTATGCGACATGACTTGCGAATCAATGTAGTCTGGATCATTGGGCAGGGTTTAATTTCAACGGCATTAGCTGTACGATATAGTCAGATTCCACTGCATTTGTACCACACGATCCGATCCACCACCGCCACTTCTCATCGAATAGCAAGTCAAACCAAACCCAAAACCCGCTATAATCTTTCGAAAAAGTAGTTTTTTCTGTCATAAACAGCATCATGATCAACCTCCACATGAAAATGATATGATGAGAGAAAACGTAGGCATTTTTTCCAATTGAACGTGAGAATACTTACCGATAAAAATGCATTGCATTTAGAATTTTTTTCTGATTCTTTAAGAACCTATTCGATGCGTTAGTGCAAAGATGCACTCTTTCTCTCTTGTCTTCTTCTCCTTCTAATACCTGAAGAAATAAAAGTCATGATCGTATCATGTTGGAATGTTCCTTCTTCTTCTGTGAAGATTTTTTAATAGTTTTAGGGCTTTGTAAGGCATACCATGCTTGATGCATGTACATAGTGCATGATGCACAAAAAGTGCAACTATAGAGAATCGAGCTAGAAATATCCATCAATCTCAAAAAGGTGAAGAAAAAAATTGATTTTGGATTGGATCTTGTTTCTACACGTTCGCCATAATTATCTTCATCATGAGTTTGCCAACTTACATGGCTTGATATTATGCAACTTGTTTGAAAAAAAAATAGCATCTACAATTCCGTTTTATTCAGTGTGAAACATTTTTTTATGGAAAATGCATTATGCATTATCTAGAAAAATTGTATTCTTTAGCATCATAACCCCATAAAAATAGTACCTTGAGATAAATAATAACGTCACTCTTCCCCAAAGTGGAGAGAAAGAGAAGGAAAAATGCATTGCACCATGAACATTTTTTTCTATTTTGAGGAATGTGGGAAGTTAGCGCAGCTGCAACTTTTCGTTGCACTTTTTAATAGCTCGTTTGCTCATTCTCTCTACTATCAGCACCACCAACCATTTGCCAATTGCCGTGCCCGTTGAAAAAAATAGTCAATGCCGTCAGTTTGAAGAAGAAGCAGTAGACATGAAAATGATGAAATGGAGATGATGATATAATGGTTATTATGCAGTTGGCGGTTGAAATAATGATCCTATGCTAATCGCGAGTAAGCATACGAATCGCAAAACCGAATTATTTTTTCCTACCATATTGCATCTTATTTACTTTTCTGCAATCTCTGTCTCCAAATTTTTAAAAAAATGTGCATAAGTGTTTGCGCTGGGATTGCTTTGCAAAAGCTTGTCTGCTTTTTTTGGTGATTTGATTTAGGTTGAGTTATGAGTTGCTTTAGATTACGTAGGCATTAACGTATCACTCATTTTTTGTTCATCTGATGCAACAATCGAAAAAAAGAGTTTAATCTCTGGAGCGAACTTTTTTTTAGAGATCTACATCATCATAAAAACATTTCTTGGTATAAGTCAGAAGTATTTCTCGTGTAAAAAAGTAGCTTTTAAAATTTTACATTTTTAAAAGCTTTTGAATGCATATACCACAATTGTGTGAATGATGAGATTTTTTTTGAGTCAGACTACCTAAATAACCATAATAAGAGTAGGTATCACGGTATTGGTTTCGTACAATAGGTACATTAAGTGTACAATGAGTTCGTACGTGTTCGTCATTTCTGTATCTCTGAAGTAGTAGGTACCTTCCTCCTTTCCTCCATCTTATCATCATCATTTTTCCCTGTCTGTCTACAGACAGATTACATACATGTTTCAACATTCCACATGCAGGCATGCATGCAACGAGCAAATTTTATTATAAAAAAGTGCATTCTTTCCTCAGATTCGTCCATGCATTCGCGAAAAGCCGAGCGCGACCGTTTATTTCTTCTGCATAACGCTTATCTAATCTGGGTATCCTTCCCCCAGAAAATAAAAAAAAATAATGCGAACAGCGAGTCTCTCACAGACTTTGAGAGTTTTACTATATTTTAATCCGTTTTTAATAATTATCAAAGCTGGTTTTACAAGCCCATCTTACTCACTGGGAAAAACTTAAGTGGATGGATCGCTTGCATTTGCTTGCTTAAAGTTAAGTAAAGTTAGTCTGATTCTGATTCCATATGAATATGAGGGAGAGCTTCGATATTTTATTATGGTCATGGCCTTTATTGCAAAAAAATGGTCTCCCTATAAATGCGAAACATAATTTTTCCGTTGCGAATATAAGATGCATTTACACATTACATTGCACAAGGATGCGATGCGTATGCAGAAAAAAGTGCTCAGTCAGTCAGTTCAGTGAGCCAAGCCAGGTATTAGGTATCCCGGTGCATAATAATAAATACAAGTTGTTTTTTCATGTTTTATGCATAAAACATAAATGTGCCTATCATTTGAATGTAATTGTAATGTGCATTTATTTCTTCTTGTTGGAAAAGAAAAACCAATGAAGCAAGCTAAGCTCGCATCGTCATAATAATTAAACCTGTGAGAGAAGCTTATTCATGCAAATCAGAGAATCCAACGCGTTTTTCATATTTAAAAAAATCCTTCTTCTTCTTCATCCGTAAAGACGAAGGAGAAAGAAGCGAAAGCTGTTTCGAATATCTCATTCGTTCGTTCACCATCACCGTAGGTAATACTACACATATCATCATCATATTGCATTTCTTAAAGTGGGGAGCAGCAGCAGCAGTAAAGCGAGAGTGTGGATTTGGATTTCTCAAGAACTTGTTACTTGCACTAGGTTAAACAAGCATAGTGCCTAATGTGTAGGTATGCCTCTTCTCCTTTTCGCAAATCCAATTCGAGTGTCGATCCTCGACTCGAACAAGAAAATTTAATGTTGTGTAGGTCGGTCGCTCGCTTCACTCTCTTCTTTTTCTTGGTATTTATTGACGGTTTTCTGTCTGCCTGCATAGGTAGCAGAAATGCAGAAAGGGGGAAAAATGTGCAGTAGCATCATAATAATAGCTACACTCATGTCTTGAGCGAGCTTCATATTAGCAGCGCAGCGTTTCCTATTTGTGTTCCATGCAAACTCGCAAAAAAAGGCCAACTCTTTTCTTTCGCTCTTCTTCCACTGTTTTGTGTTGCCTTTCCCCCATCACATAATATTTAATGTCGTTGTCGTCCATGTATTTGTTCGCTGTAACTTTTGCTTGGCATGCCATGTCCCAGTCCGTTCGTTCCGTACGCTATCGCTATGCAGTTTCCCTTGTCTGTGTCCCTACTCCATGCACTGCAATCCACATAAAAAGGTTTGCAAAAAATGCAAGCAGGAGTGCTATTATGCCATGCTTCTTTCTCATATAATTCCAATCGGGTCGAAGAGGAGCGATTTTGCCTTCTCTTCATATAACTTTGTCGTCATTGTGGTGCATATAGGATAGTTGGGTTAGGGTTGGTACTGGAGTAAAAAGAGTGTGTTTCTCCCATTACGATTATGATTACGAAACAGAGAAAATGCACCACCAGACGAGACAAGACCAAGCCAGGCACGGGGGATAAATGTATATACGTTGCAACAAGGCATTGAGTAGTCGTCATCGTCCTCCTTCTCATCATTATCATCATCCTTCCTCATTTAAAAAAATCGGAAAGAAATGAGAAAGCGCATGTATTTAAGCCCACATATCTTCTTCTTCTTCTATAAAAGACGCTCTTCGATCCGAAAAGTGGAGAAGGCAATGGACTATAAGTTGGTTGGCTTGATCGAACAAGAAAAAAAGTTTTTTTTTACATGTTTCCCACTCGTATCGTTCTTAACGTTTTTGTCCTATTCACATAGCATAATTTAATTCGTCCTCATCTCGTTTGAAAAAAAAATCTTTGACTTGAGCAAAACTCGAAGAGACAGATGCTCAGGCTTAAAGCTTAATCATCATAATAAGCTGTGGAATATAGCAATACTAGCAATAGCAAACCAATACTCTTATGGATTATCATATCATTATCTCCTTTTGACCAGCACAGTCCTGTACAAAATACATGTTGCGTTGCACAAATTTTTTATTTTTTATTTTTTTTTGCTGAAAATGAATCTGTGCGGGTAATCCATACTTACGAGCAACTCTTGAAAAAAAAACCCATCACGACAAGATGAAGAAGACTGCACAAGTTTCATAATAATGAAGATGATGATTCTTCCAGAATAAAATAATCCGCAAATGTTTTACTCGTGTATTTTTTTACCCTGTATTAGAATAATCTCTTCTGATGAGTAAGTACATCATGTAAGAAAATTTTATGCAGTGCAGCTCACAAAACGAGCAGATTTTTATAGCGTTGCATTATAATCTATAAAAAACGCTCTTCTCTTCTTCATTAGATTTCTGAACGATAATATCATCATCATGATGAATCATAGGTACTTATACACTCACTCATTCCGTGGTATAGGTACATATATTAATGCTTTCCAATTCTACATTTTACCGTGTACGATCGCTATCACATCATCGTCCCATCATCATCATCTCCGACTGACTCGACTTCGACTCACACAAGATATTATTACACAGTGCATTTGCGAAAAAAAGTGCATAGACATGCCCACTACACATCAACGACTACCTCAACCTTTTAATATTATGTCCGTCCAAAGCGAAGCAGAAGCAGCACCAAACCAACCGGCAGAGACTATGATAAGAGTTAGGTTGTTTGCAAAAAAAACTTTTTGCAATGCAAAAAGTATGAAACTGCATGCATTGAAAAAGCTTGCCAGAAAACGTACCTCTTACTTTCCTCGTTGTTCTCTCTCTCTGTGTCTCTCTTACTCTTTTCGCTTGTCTTCTTTACCTTCTCCTTTCTCACTCACTCAGACCAGACTACGTGCGACGATTCTTTTTTTTGGGGCGAATGTGAATGAGAAAGAGGAACAAAAAAGAAACGTTAGTACTTACAAAACTACTATTACTACCACGTTTACTTTGAGTTTTTTAAAGGATGCATTGGATTGAGCTTGAGACTTTTTTTAATATATGAAAAGTACTATACTTGACAATGAAGGAGTGCATGAGTAGAGTATTTAGTTAGTTAGTATGGTCTATTTTAGTACTGTGGATTAGTAGTTTCATTTCTAGGTATGGCATGGCAGAAAAATAAAAGAAGAAAATGCAATAATAATGGATTTAGCCATTCTCAATTGAATCGACTAGACTAACTCTTCTCTTTCTGGTTTGGTTTTTCTCTCTCTCTCTGTTCCCGTTTCGCTGATCATATAGACGGACAAGCTTATTTGGTGGTGGTGGTGGTGTGGGGATGATGATGATAATAACGTTCATGATTTTCGTTTGGTGTTATGTTGGTGTTTGTTCTATAAGTAAAAATGAAGTGTGTGCTGCTGCGCTGGTCGTGGTTTAGTTTGGATATGCACTTTTTTACTTCTTCTATGTATTTGGATGCGATGCGAATGCATTCGCTGCTGGCCTGGTCTGGTCTCCCTGGCATGGATCGCTCCTTCACAATTCACAACTTTGCTCTTCTCAACTCATTCGATCTCCTTTTTTTACAAAAATACTTTGTAGTAGTTGTAGTCGTACTTACCTACATTGCTAAACTGAAAACTATAAAAAAAACATGCATTTGTAATAGAAGAATTTTTTAAATATTCATAACATGCCCCTCTTCTTTTCTTTTGATGTCCTATGAAGTAGTAGTAAAGTAATATATACTTTACTTTTGTAAAAGTGTAGATAGTTTATAGCCAGTTGCATTCATAGTCCACTAAAAAAGTTTTTTTTTCTCTCTCTCTCGTCTTCGTGCAGCAGTAATAGTAGTAGTAGTAGTAGTCAAGTAATAGTAATACATACATAAATATTTTTGCTATGTTATATTTTATATTATATTATTGGTGAATTGAATGCAATAAGTTTCTTGTAACTTTTTATATCCCTTTGATGTATTACCTACCATCATTATTGCCTCTATATCCGAGCCTTTTTCTTTGTGGTTGGTCTTCTGCTCTTTGCTTAAGGAGTACGAAACGCGGGTAGAGGCCTTCCTTTTCGAATCCGGGGCTGCAAATCCTCCCGAATTCCATATTTTAGACAAAAAATAAATACTTTCTACTGCTACTTTACTTGATAACAACCTAATCCCGTAAACTATAAGACACACTATAATATACGTCTAAGCCATGTTCGTTTTTTCTTCATTTTTAAAGGAATTTTAAAAGGACAATTTTTTTTCTCCAAGAAAGTTTTTATTTCTTGTTGCACACCATCATCATCATCATCAACAACAGCAGTAGCAGAAGCAGTAACAGTAAAAATAATAATATCGCGCCTTCCGACGATCCAGAGAAAAGGGAATGAAAAATTGAAGCTAAAGTTTGTCTGTGTCTGTTTCGTGAAAGGAACAATAACAATCATATAGTATTCATCAATCAAATTGGATCCAGTCTTCTTCATGCTAGTGCTGTCGCCGCCACATCAAAAAATAATTAATGCTATTCGGAAAGTAAGCAAAACAAACGACAAAAATTTTCATAGCATCCAATCACGTCATCACACACTCTCTCCCTCCCTCTGACTTATTACTCGGTCGTGGTGGTGGTTTGGTCTTTCTCATCATCCCATCGCTGGAAAAAAATTAATTTAGTAAGTTATTTCTTTCAAGTTTTATGAACCCAGCAAAGCTGCAAGCGGGAAAAAAGGAAGCTTTTTTTGTGAGATGGTGAATTAGTTTCACTGTGTCTTCTCTCTCTCTCAGTCAAGTTTCTTTTTTTAAAAAAATCTAATATTTTCTCCAATGCAATTTTAGTATTCTTCTCCAGCGTATTTTATTCGATTCCATCTCGTTCCCCACTTTCCTTGTCCCTCTTTCAGGCCTGTGAGTGAATGGTGGTCCGCTCGCTCCTGTCTGTACCGTGCCTTGCCTGGTTTGCTTTGGTCTGTGCTTGAGTTAGTTTTTCGTTTTGCATTTTAGTTAGACTCTGGCTTGGCTCAGAGAGTTGCATTGCAGTGTGCGGTGTCGGTCTTTTCATTCTCTCCTTGCTCCTTTTCCCTTGCTTGTTGTCTCCAAGTGCATACAATGTAGGTATCTATCTCTTTGCCTCAAACATTCTCTCTCTCTCATTCTCTTTGCAAAAAAAATAATAATTCGAGAACGAGAGGAGAGACTCCTTCGCCTTCGCTTGCCTCAGTGAGTTTCTGTGTGAGTGAAGGAAAGAGAGAAGACGAATAGGGAGAAAAAAAATATTTCTTTCTTCTTATTATTTGCTGTATATACTATAAACGAAAAAAAAATTATTCACATGTAGACACTGCTATAGTATTGATCCCTTCCATTTCCAGCAGCAGCAGAGAGCAATCCTGCCCGGCGTCGTGTGCCACTTCAGACAGATCTCCCGAGTTTCCTCCCATGTCTGGGTTTGAAATCGGCCGAATGTAATATAACAACGACTACAAGAACCGCTACATCATTTATTCCCCACTCCGGTTTAGAACTTAATACTGAAGAGAGGAAAGAAAGGAGCACTAAATAACGCACTTAAAACAGAGAAAGAAGACAGGAAAAGTAGGAAATAAAATGGAAAGTTTTATATTGACTGTTAAGAACAGGAGGATCTCAGAAAGGCGTTTACCCAGAAAGCAATATTAGACTATAATTTTTTTCTTTCATTTTTATTCATTCATACCTAAAAAACTAAAGAGAACTATACTTTGTAACTCACTACTCCATATTATAATATTCCCTATTTTTTTTGCTTTCATTCATTAAGAAGGAAAAAGGAACGATACAAGATGCAAGTAGAAAGGAACAATCTTAGCGTATTTTAAAATATTATTTTAATGTGATATGAAATGATCTGGATTTTAAATGAGAAAAGTTGGTTCTTTAGGTTTAAAATTTAGGGAAGCAAAAGAAAATTTGAAAAAATACTTGATTCATTACTTAATTTCATTCTGTCTAGGTACTACCAACTTTTAGGGCAAAATAAGAAAAAAAATAGGATTTACATATTAAGTTACTTGAAAGGACTGATATCGAAGGACTGAAAAGTTTTTACTCTGTAAGGAATTTTCACCAGCAGCAATACAGTAGCTAAAAAACAGAAAAGGGAATAAATATCACTTCACATCATAACACTTCACACTTCACTTCAATTTTTTTTCTAAGTAAGGAAGAAAAAAAAGTTCAGTAAAGATAAACATTTTTAAACGAACGTACGTTGTTCTTTTTTACTCTCTCTCTCTCTGCCAATTTGTTGTCATCATCAAAATCTTTTTGTTTCGGAATTTTTCTATACGTGAGAACAAGAGTTGTGCTACGAGTGCTACCAAACAGAAACACACATAAGTACATAGAATAAGAAGAGAAAATTAGGTATACAAGAATCCGCTCAAAGAACGAATATTATAACATTGTACGTGCGTGTGACACAACGTTAAAGTGTTTTCCGGAAGGTATACATTGATCGGTAAGTTGACATAAAGAAAAGCCGGTAGTTGTAGAGTCGTACAGAAAATGCAGTGATTGTAAAGTCTAGAAAGAAGCAAGTAGAAGTAAATCATGTGAAGTTTTGTGAAAATTTAATGTGAGCGTTCTTTTGTGTTTTTTTTCCTCATTTCGTGAAGACTCAGAAAATTTAGCTGTGATGGATAGTGGTCAAAACATGCTGCCTCCAACTCAGATGAAGTTGGAGGTGCCGCCGCCACCACCGCCGGTTGTACCGGTCGTGGTGACAAACAACACTGCCGGTCCAATGCCGGGTGGGAGCGGTTCTGCCAACAACGGGGGAGGTCCAGCCGCGGGGGCCCCTGGCCAGCAACCTGCTCAGCCCCAGAAGAAATTTCCATGTCATCTTTGCCGAAGGTCTTTTATGCATAAACAGTCTTTGGATATTCACATGAGGAGCCATACAGGTAAGCGTAAAAACTCTCGTTTCTTCTGTTTCAAAAAAACGTTTCCTTTGCTGTTCATTCGACCTTGCTCAATACTCTTACATCTCTTTCCTTTGTTCTCATGATACCATTTTTTTATTATGCGCGTGCGCTCTACAAACCGGCATCGTCGGAGGGTCCACCTTCCTAAGAGTCAACAATGCAACGAATGTGGTCGCAAATTTGGGTAAATCTTTACAATTATTTTTTTCTTCTTCTAATTAGGCATCCATTGAGAGAGTGTACTTAGGCATCAAGTGCGTAGGCATTTACGTAGGCATACCTTCATACGTCATGCGAATGCATCATCCTTGAACCGACCTAGCCAATAATGCATCATGACCTAATTATTGATGCATGGAGATTTGAACATCAATTTCATACTCTCATTCCGTTTTTCTCCTCAGGTGTCGCGACTACCTAGTGAAACACATACGTACGCACACTGGTGAGCTACCGTATCAATGTCCAAAATGTAGCAAGCGGTTCCGGGACAAGAGCGCCCTTAATCAGCATGCTCGTTCTCACAAGTAAACTCAAAATCGAAAACCTCAGAAGCTTATTCAAAAAAAATTATGTTTCCTCCTCCACTTCATCATCATTCTCAAAAAATTTTAAAAATTCTTCTACGTTTGGGGAAACTTATTACAGCCGGCGAGAGGAGGGTTATCAAAAAAATCAATGAATTCGAATCAATCAAATGCGAGAGCAAAAAAGGAAACAACAACCTCTACTGCATCAACATCAAAAATCAATTTTCATCATGAAAAATGGAATTCAATTTTTTGTCCGAATTTCTTTCTCGGAGAAAAGGAAAAAAATATTATACTGAACTGATTTAGTGATATAGCTGTGTTATAGTAAAAAACGGAAAGAGGAATTTTTTAGCAATATTCGTAGGTGAAAAAAAAACTTTTCGGATTGGAGAGGTTCAGAAACGGAAACATTTTTTTCAAATGAATGAATAGAAAACTAATGTCTCGTTTGAAAAACAATTATTTGGTATATATTCATTAAAATACTTCTACAATTTATTACAATCATCTAGAGTTAGGGAAAAATCCTTCTTTCTTGCGAAGATGGAAGAAAAGCTTAAAAGTGAAAGCCACTATATTATAAAGTGTTGTTGTTGATGATATAAGTAAGCTATACTCCGTTATTATCCAATGTACTCCAAAAGAGAGAGAAAAAACTATGATTTGCTGGAAGAGCTCTCCTTTCTATTAAGTTCTTTAAAAAAATATACCTATTATTAATGCTTTAATGGAAACGGTAACGGTACATATGCATGATGAAACGATCACTTTCACTTCTTGGAAAACAACATTTTTTAGGAGAAAGGATAAAAAAATTATATATAAATATTAAAATAGTTCTCATTATTGATATCTTTGTAGAGGTAAAGACTTATCCGAAAAATAATCCTTAAAAACTCCTTTTTTAAAAGCTTATTTCGTTTTAAAACATGAAATAACGTAATTAAGAAAAAAACTTTTTAATACGCAAGTAGGATTATAAATAACTTACTGGCTTAAGTTTTTTGAATTCTTTCCGGCGATTGCTCCAAAACAATATATTATAAGTAGCCTTACACGGAACAATTTTATTATTATTTTTTGCTCTTTTATATTATTTTTTTTCTCGTAAAGATGATGATAGTTTACGTTAAGGAAATGGAAAGGAAACTGTTTTGTGAACGAAGAATACGTCTGAACTTTCAAGATGGGTGATGGAAAGGGATATATAAAATACTTTGATGTGATATTTACAGAAAAGTTAGAGACTGTGTCTGTCTCTACACTTTTCTCCGGTGAATTAAAGGGTGGTCAAGACCTGATTGATGAGAATGTTCTACATAATATGCAATAGAGTACGGATCAAGTATTGAATGGAACGGTTACGCTTTACTATGCATAAAGCTCGAGAAAGACGGCAAGGATTCGATTATGGTGATTAAAAAATGAACTTTTAAAGGCAATATTAACTTTGACTTATAACAACATTATTATTATTAGTGTGTAATTTAATTATATTATTATTATTATTCAAATTATTATATTTGTAGATTAAGATGAAAAAAATACTTCATGAATTATTATTACAATTATATACAGTCTCTATTCCTAGAAACGTGTTAAACATACCCAAAAAAATGCTACTTCTACACAAGAGAAAAAGAAAGCTGCCTAAGATAATGATGATGGTATGCGATGGTTTGTAGTACTGTTAAGGCATATTACTATGATGCTTCATTTTTTACAAGGAAAAACTAATCCTAAGTGTGAGTAATGAAAAGTTGTCATTGCAAAAGGCCCTAAAGAGAGAAAAACAAAGAATACGTTCGTTAGGCTTTGGTTAAGCAAAAGAGAACACATTATTGATCAGAATTTTTTAAGGAAAAAATTACAGATAATAATGTGTACGTACATAATGTGTTCTTTCTTGATGGACTGATTTTTTGAAGACGAATATGAAAAAAATATGTATGCACGATACGATGATATGATGTCAACGGTGGGGAAAACGTGTTTGGTAAATTGAAATACGTAAAACATTAATTAATTTAGAGAATTTGTACTTCATACCTAAATGATAATTCTTACCCTAAAAATTGTTATCGATCTAATAATTATGCAAAAGAATACTTGGAATGCATGGGTTCTGCGTGCATGTCTCCATCCAAAGAAGATTTTTTTTGAAGATAAAATTACTCCGGAATGGACGTGGTTGAGTGCTTCTCATGGCCTAAAACACGATGTAATTCCTCACTCGTTATTAAAATATGAAAGCTCAACTGTAAATTTAAATATTATATTTAAATTAGGATGATATGTAAACATCAGAAGAAAAAAATTAATTTAATGAATTAGGTATCGATAAATTTGCTTACTTTTTACTTACGAGGACAACTTTTTCATTTGGGTTCGAATGATGACGAGGAAAGGAATGGATTGGTAATGTGATGCTGAGTCAGTGTTAATGATTGTACTATGACTTTAGCTACGTTTTGATAGGTAAATATTTTTTTTTCAAATTGTGGATTGATAAGCATCTCCGTAACGCAACGTACCTTTTTTATTTAAAGAAAACAGCTTAATTTGACTGTGACAGTTTCATGATAGTCAGTAATGCATTATGATGATTTTAAAAATTTCTTCATTACATTAAACATAGTTATTTTTAGGTAGAGGCACATTCATTGCTCTAGAGAGTCTTACTTTTAGAATTATCAAAACATTATGATTATGTTTATTAGGTTATGTACGGTTGGGAAAAATTCCGGGTGAGATTTTCACTTTTATTTTCTCTAGGAAGTCTCTCCAAAACTGGAATATTTTCAATGGAAGGAATACGTTTTTTAAGGAGCGGAGTTTGCCAGTTTCACTAAAACATGAAAAGGTGAACGACAAATCCGCTGGGCTGGTAGACTGACAAGATGACTTATATTATCTCATTTTCTGATCAAGTTATTTTTTGCTAGAGGAATTATTATTACATAAATAATTTTAATTTTATGTGATGATAGGAACATTAGTTTTTTAGGCTTTTACCTAAACTTTTCATTATTTGCTGCTGCTACTATACTGCTGCTGCTCTTTTGTCTTAATCTTAATCCATGTGAAAGAATTCAGCGATATTAAGTACGTACATGTCATACGTGAGTTTATATAGTTTTGGGGGAAAGAAATGGGGAAAAATCTTTTAGGAAATATGTAAGTCTACCGAGTTGATGGATGTCATGTGTATGTACAATGAATATATTTTCGTTGTACAACTTTCATTCAATTTCTTTTGAAATCAAAGTCAGAGTTTTTTTTTATTAAAAATGTACTTTTTAAGTAGCAAGTACAGCTTAGAGAGTAAAAAAATTTGCTTCCTTCAAAAAACAAAGCAAGGGCAGTCTCTTGAAATCTTCATTAGAAATATTTTTAATAGGTCTGATGNTATATTTTCGTTGTACAACTTTCATTCAATTTCTTTTGAAATCAAAGTCAGAGTTTTTTTTTTATTAAAAATGTACTTTTTAAGTAGCAAGTACAGCTTAGAGAGTGAAAAAAATTTGCTTCCTTCAAAAAACAAAGCAAGGGCAGTCTCTTGAAATCTTCATTAGAAATATTTTTAATAGGTCTGATGATATCATACAATTTTAAGAGGAGTAATACAGTAATGAACGATTGATTGATCGATGATTATAAGGAAAAAAAATATTCAATGACTCACTCACTCAAATCTAATGTTTAGGAATGTAAATTACTAATAAGAAGGGAAAAAATTTATGTATTACCTATCTCTTTTTATTATTAATGAGAAAATAGATTTTTTAGAATTTGTAATTGCTCTGGTGGCAGTGGTAGTGAAGAAGATGTAAGATGAAAGTCATTGGGGGCAAGGTGGGAACGTCAAGATTCTGTGGCCAGAGAAAGCTACAGTTACTGCTACTGCTGCTGCTGCTTCTACTACTACTACTGCTACTTTTAATATTCATCAATACATATTTACATTAGGTTATAAAGTAATATTAATTCTGTAAATTAATTATAATTATTATTATTATGTAATATTGCAACTGCTATCGCTGCCGATTTTAAAGGACTGTGAGTATCTTAAAAAATGAAAAAGGACTGAGGTAAATAAGGGAACGAATGCATGCATTGATTGATTGTTACGATGGTCGGTCGGTGATGTCAAATGGATAGGTTGGTTGGTAATGACAAGTTTTGAAGCAATTTTTTATTAAGGAAAATGGAAAGATGTGATAATAACCGGTTTTTCTGCAAGGAAATTCGTATGTACAGTACTGAAAATATAGGGAAACGGAAACGAGTCTTGCAAACAAAAAAAATCAAATTTTTTATGCCACGAATGGTATAGAAATCAAACGAAAAAGTCATTTTATAGAAAGCAGGAGTGATTGAGAATGAGAAATTTTTCTTGTTCTCAGTTACTATTGTGAAGGTTGTGGAAAGAGAATGATAGATAGGCATCGTGTTAGAGAAGAAAGGTTGAATTGAATGCACTGTTTTCCATCCTGAGAAATTATAAATTAATTGATATAAAAAAATATCTACAGTAAATTACTTACTAATGATTGGAACGGAGATAAGAAATGAATTGATTTTGATTAGGCGAAAATTTAGAGTTTTAAATATCTACACGAATATTGAATACGTTTAAGGAACAATGAAATGCTTTCATTCAAGAACATATTAAAACAGTGTAAGACATTTTCAAAAAAAATGGGAAAAATATTTGTATTCAGAGGAGCAGGAAGATTTTGGGATGCCTTGAAGGTTTGCTAATGATACGATTATGATCTGAAAAAAACACAATTTTTTTACAGTAGGGAAACACCCGAAAAAAAATTGCTTTATACCTGAGATATACATACATACATTCAAAGGAAAAATGTGCTTTGTTTGTACTAAAGCAAGTCTTAAGTAAGGTTAGGTAAGAAAAAAAGAAACTGTAGACGCAAAGAAAACACGACACACGGGGTTACAAGAATGAAACGGGGTTGGATGGATGTTGATCAATCGGTCATCACATCAGAGTTTGATCAAGGAATGCGCTTTTTTGTCAATTTTTCTAGTAGAAAATCTTACGAATATAAAAAAAAATGTGTCACGAATCGATTTATTAAATCAAATGTATTCAAGCGAGAAGAGAAAATGAGGAAATAAATTATAGAGGGTTACTATTCATTATTACGGTTTTTTGTCAGTTATTGTACTGTACTAAAATAAGCCAATGAAAAAAAGGTGCTCCAAAAACATTTAACGTACATAAATTGTAAACAACAACTCATTAATTATTGCAAAGAAAAAAAATCCTTAACAAAATTGAGTTTCCTACTTTTTAATGCAAAAAGCTGACGTGTTTTAAAAAGGAGTTATTATTTTCTGTAGTCATTTTATTTTTTTTTCATTGAAAAAGCTGGCTTTTGGTTGTTGGTTTCGTACATTATGTTATGTTAGTTTGTGACGCGTTTAGTCAGTTTCTTTTTTTGGAACAATGGATCAAGATTTCACGAAGGCGGTTGTCGACTTGAGTATGGTATTATATACATAAGTGCTTTCAAATTGTTTTTATTATGATTATATTATATTATTATTAATTATTATTTGTTGTGGTCTCTTATTATGGTTGAATTTTAAATAAAAATGTTGCTGATTTTCCTGAGCTTATATGCTAAAAAAATTATTTCGCCCATTTATTTTTTATTAATTCCAACCGGAAATAAATAATTCATAATTCATTAGCATGATGATGGTAGACAATAGTAGACTGGAACACTGGAAGTACCCGATTCTCCGAGACGAAAAGGGCAATGACTTCTGAAGGCCTTTGTTCTCCTTTCATCATACTTCCCGTCCAATCGGAGACAAGCGTAACACATATTTTTTGGGGAATTCCCAATGGAGAAAGTACGTGCTTTGTCTAAACGAGGAATGGTGCACCTTCTTTGGTGAGTAGGGAAAGCAGAACGAAAAGGCTTTGGCAAAAGTTGTTACAAAAGAATCCCCATTCATCCCATAGAGGCTGCTTGGAATGGAAATCACTTCTTGTTCATACTTGTATGCATCTTTATGAGGTAAAAATGACTTCTTGAGAAAGATGGGGAAATGTGAGAGTGTCACATTGTACTTTAATTTATTCACAATTTACTTCTTGTATGCATCTTTATGAAGTAAAAATGACTTCTTGAGAAAGATGGGGAAATGTGAGAGTGTCACATTGTACTTTAATTTATTCACAATTTACTGTACATTTCAAGTCAAGCAATGTGCTCACAAGATCATTCATTAAACATAGCATCGCCCATTTTCTTCAAAGGTTATAAATAGAATATTTATATTTATTAGCTGTATCTCGATTAAAGGGTAATTATTTTTCGAATCACATGTACACATAATTAAAGAGAACAATTACAATAAAGAGCATAATCCTAGAAGATTTCGCTTTTATGCTTAAAAATTAATCAGTTTGACTTCCTATTTTGGTTTTATTTTAGAATCATATAATTTACGTCAGCTTATTATAAAATATCGAATTTTTGTATTATGATTAGGATTGTATAATATGCACCATTTTATGATTCCCTGACCCCATAAACAAAATATTACTTATAATTCCATCTATAACTCCAAAGAGGAATGTAACATTTTTACGTGAATAATTTGTAAAAATCGAGTATACGTAGTTTGTGCCTTAAAATTGTATGTGGACATTATACTTTATCCAAAACTAAAATAGAACTTCAATAGAAATAGAATTCAATGAGATTTTCTTTAAAGAAATCAAAAATGAAATGGAAATGAAGTGAATTCTATCATTTACGTTCAAAATTTTTTCCCGTTTTCTAATTCAGCTTCAAAACATTAATTAAACACAAGTATTTGAAATTCCTAATTTGATTTTGATTAGCGGATAAAGTTTCATAAAAGCAGTTTGTTGCGAAGTTATATTAGGTAGGAGCATAAAGAATAAAGAAGTCGTGAACGTAAAAAGCTCCAATTTTGTAATATGTTTGGAGGTTGATGTTCTATCCCCTCAACTCGTTTTCCCTCCATTAAGCAGTCCGCCTTGTTGATTTTCCTGTAATCATATTATACAACCCTTAAAAATCAGCCATTATATAATGTACGGATTTTGTATAATATTGAACCATTTAACCTTTAAAATTGCTGTGATGCCCAAGCGGATCAAATTAAACATCAGGGTGCAAATTCCTTTGAAGAAAGCCCTCTCGAAATATTTGAAAGAACGGACAGTGTATGCAACACGCGAATAGTGAGATCAGGAACACAATCACGACGATGACGGCAGCCGAGAGCGCTGGCACCCAACTGAAATAAAAACGAAAGGTTGCGTTGCGGTCACAAAAGTAGTGAAAATACCAAACAAAAATAATTCCTTTCATGTCAATTGTGTAAATCAATGTGACAACATTGAATTTGACCTTTTCACCTGTGAACTTTCACCTTAACGTATACTTACCTGAACTTAATTGTATTACGCAATTCCAATTTTTTCAACCCCACTCAAATCACTTTTACTTT
This sequence comes from Seira musarum, assembly GCA_027743895.1. Classification (NCBI taxonomy): domain Eukaryota; kingdom Metazoa; phylum Arthropoda; class Collembola; order Entomobryomorpha; family Entomobryidae; genus Seira; species Seira musarum. The sequence continues at coordinate 10,873 of JAHZMX010001938.1, read as the reverse complement.
TTCCTTTACAAAGTAAACAAGGAAACCTTTTCTTCATTTCTTCCCCTCACGTCAATCGAGTTATATTGGAGGTAGCTGTAGGCTGTCGGTTCCAATTCATTCGAGTCATTACCAGGCATAATAATACCTAATACGTCATATTATTGTTTTCGTTATTCGTAAAACCGCATTTCTCATGTTTTCATCTTTCACCTTCATTTTCTCAAGCGGAGCATCAGGGTGACGCATTGTTTTTCACTCACTGGCTCCAGTCATTGGAATAGTCACTGTCGCATTCACTTATATATCTCTAGTTCCATTTGTCCTGTCAGACACACTCTCTTGCATAAACTTATTCTCATCCTTTCCTAATAATGATGAATAAATTACATTGCTACCTTTCCAGCCGTTAACCCCGTTTCTTATCCTATACGTCCTACGTCTCTAACTCTGCCCAGGAGACATTTCTAAAAATAATGATTTATTTTATTCGTTCTATGAATAGTAACTTTCACTTCGCAATCATTTGATCAGGGAAAAAAGACTCGTTTTATTTGCAACGTTTACGCCTACTCGTACCTATGTGGCTTCGATTCATTGTTTTGTAAATATTTCCATTAAAAGTGATGATGATCATGATCATGAACACGTCACATCATATCCGCCTATTCCAGAAATGTGAGGACGGGTGAATAGTTTTAGTTTTAATGAATCTCGATTCCGCGAGTCATTACGCCTTTTTCTTAGCAACACAAAATTTTCCCCCTGACGATGAGAGTGTAGCCAACCAAACACACTTAGTAATTGGTAACCTTAATTATAGACGAAAAGTTGCCGCAATTTATACCGAATTTGTACTAATTTATCGCATTTATTCTTGTTTGGATATCTTGGGATTTGAAAGATTACATTATCTTCTTCATTATAATTATAAAACGGAAAAAAGGCAGGTATATCAAGTTTCAGATGAGTAAACTTTCACTTTTTTTTAGCAACTCCATACCCTTGATGTACTCGGACGCTAAAAATGGGATGCTTTCGTTTTGGCGAGTTTGCCAGACCAGACCCCAATTTTCTCAGACAGAAGGGCCTGTTGCCTACCACTACCACGTACCTTAATTGACGTAAATAGAAAATGGAAGTAGGCGATGAAGGCAGAACGACTTCACGGAACACGGGATTTTCACCATTAAGCTTTTTAAAAGGAAAGTAAAAGGCTGCTCGATTCGACTCGATACAAAAAATAAATCTTATCACCCATCCGTCAAGTAAAAGCTGGTTGTAGATGTGCTACATATATTCAATTCAATTCACCTCACTAATTGAATGCTTTAAGGCAAAGAGTATTAAGCTGCGAGGTGGAAAAGGATGCAATTTGTAGAAGGTTGGCTCGGCTGCCACTTGCCACCAATCTATTTCGAGTGAGTGCGTACAGCTCACGCCAGCTCTCTACATTTATAATTCATGTCACGTACTATTTAAAGGTGTTGCGGTAGGCGGGATGGGGAAACCAAACCAAACCACTTTAATTAATTCTTCTAAAAAAAGAAAAAAATATCTATCAAGAGACGTTGTATGGTTGATGGGAAAAGCTTTGTTTCTTCTCGCTTTTTGAATAAAATAGGAAAGGTGAAAGTAAATCTTGTCAGGAGAGAAAAAGGTAGCATTTGCGTAAATATTGTTTTACCGCATTATGCTGTGTTCAAGAACACCTGTACCCAAATTTAAGATTGGACGTGGCCGGCATTCTCCTCACTCCTTCGATCGCATTTGAATCTTCCCAGCTACAGTTAATCTTACGTAGCTGAGTTCTCTCAGAGAATATGGGCTTTACTCGCCCGTCTGATGAGACGGTAGTCGTTAAGTCTCCAAAGACCTAACCGATGGATCACAAAATTTGGAACACAGAAGCCTCAATATCTATGGATAGCAAGTACGTGTAAGCGAAATCGGTCATCTCTAACGGTAAAATCAAAGGTTAAACAAAACGTTTTTTTTTCAGATGAGGATTCACGCTTGTGATATATGCTTGTCATTCAAAAACTTTAAACCCTCTAACGAAAACATTACTTCATAATTTTGTAATTTTTAAACTGAATCTAGCGGCTAAATCATTTTTTCAAGTTTCAGGCTTTTAAAAAATCATCGTTTATTGGCTAAATAACTACGGGTTAATTAAAAAATGTGTTGGGCGCACGATTTCAGTCTAACTGTTTAACTTCTCGGAACTGATAAAATATTGAAACTTTTTTCGTATGTTTGAAAATTTTAAAAACTGTATAGGTTGTGCTAGTTGCTCGCCACAGGCCATTTTAGTAGCTAATCGGGAGCAGTTTTTACTATGAAAATTTTAAAACTCCAGCGAGCTAATCAAAGACTAGTTCATCATGACCCACATGGGACTGAATATTCCAAACCAATGTCCCTCAAAAATCAATGGTGTACATACAGAATACAATTCAAAAGTAAAATGGTGTTCATCATAATGACCTTAAATGACAATTAGTATTTCAGTCCTTCCTTCGGGTCTAGTCCTTAAGGACTTTCCGGTAACTTTATTGAAGACAGTTTCTTCTCATAATGTATTTAGTCTATTACATTTCCATGCTAAAAACCTATAAAACGAGGCGAATAATATGAATAATATGGTGCTCATTAGGGACTGTGATTGGGCCCAACACCATTTAAGGAAAGTTAAGGTCTATACATACAACTAGAGAGCACATGCGCATTAAAAATGAAATGATTTGCGTGTAAAAATCCAATGATGATACTTCCAAGAGTGTCGTATGTTTGCATGAACTGCAAAAAAGACACCAACTACAAGTGACTAAATGGCAAAACGCCATATAGAGCTTCTTCAAGAAAAAAACTTGAATGCGTAATCTTTAGAAATCCTGTATGTAATGACTATGACTGTCCTACAGTCGAACAAACGCCCACAGACTACTTACATACACTGCAAAGCTCATGAAAGCAGAAGAAGATGAGCTTTAGTTTTGATTTGGCACGTGTATAGATTCAGTTTTGACTTTGGTTTAGCTTGTACCTCGGCATTGCCATCATTCCCTGCTTTCAAGGTCGTGTTCGCGTTCTTAGAAAAAAATTAAACAGTCATCAGAGCTCTTTCATAATTTGCACAGCTGCAAGTAAAAAGTGCGTAGAAATTTTGATAAAAATCAATTTTGTAAATATTTCAAAATACCTTATTCCCACACGCAGAAAACATGAAGGGTGAAGCGAGATATTTCTTGAAGGAGCAGAGTACATTAGACGCAACCCCAAGACAAAGATCGGCGTTATGCATAAGTTCATTTAAAGTGATTGCAATCGTAAGTAAAGTTAATTTATCCTGAATTTGATTTTAAAATTAAAAATTAAGTAACATTTTTTTTAAATTTAGGCAGTGGCAATCATCACAATCGCCCTGTATTACATCGCCGGATTTCCCTATGAGCTGTTCATTTATTCTCTGTGGGCGATACTAATACCATCCTTGTTCAGTTTGTTTGTGCCTGTGGTGTTCACAACGGGAATCAATTGGTGGAAGATTATAGATTTGGTGTTCCATTTCGCGTGTATTGTGGTGGCAGCAGTGGCATCATCATTTTTCCTCAATGAGCTTACTGAAGCTGCCGAAAAAAGCGAAGTCGGGAGTGTAAATGAATTGGCTCGTGCTGCTGGGGTATATAAATAAGAACGTACACATTTTTAAGAGCTATTTTATGATGAAGCGTTAATTACTAAATCTTTGCAATCTTTATTGCAGATCTCAGGCATCGTTCTTTCAATTCTCCATGTCTTCACGCTGGTCATGATTTTATGGAAGCATCAGAATATCCTGGATTCACAACTATACGCAAGTTAAAAGTAAAATGTTTGTGTGATCCGATCAGTTTGACAACTGTAAATAACTCATCAACTAACAAAATGTGTTTCATCTAAAGGAGGCAAACTTTATTTTATTTTGTGGTACTACTACTACTAATTCAAAGTGCAATTTCGTGAAATGTGAATGTGAAATATCTATTTACTCTACATGTGTACCTAATCCTTTCCCTTCTCACTTGCCGGTAATAATATTACAAACTAGTATTTCAATTAAATTATTTACATTATTACTTAACTAAATACGAGAATAAGAATTATAATTTTTAATAAAGAAAATAAAATCTCCATAATTCTTAAAACGAAGTAGTATTTATTAGCCAGATGGAAAACAAATGAAAAGCATATAAAATTCACATGCTATTAAATAGGTTTCACCATATTTTCAGAGACTTAAGTAGGTCAAAGAAAAAGACTGTCAGAGAAGAGTTTTACCCTTAAAGACACTTGATTTATTCATCTCGTATATAAGCTTGCACAATGCTTTTCGATCAATTAAATTAACTCTTCAAGTATTTCAGTATGATTGTTGTCAATTAACTACATAATTTAATTCATCTTCCAAGTTCCCGTAATCCAGCACCACCTCTCAACACGTTTAATTTGTTTCCTAAAATCTCAATTGACCAAATGCTGAAAGATCTTTTTGAATTTTTGATTTCATGCAAATGCTTTATCGTGTATACAGATGTCAACAACTGTGAAATAATTAACTACGAGTAAGTCTAGCATTTCTGCAATTTTTCAAAGGCATACTAGAAATCTCGGAGGCAGAATGCTCTCTATGAAATCATTATCCATTTTTAGGGATGACGTAAATTAGAAGTTTCCAATATTTCATTTTTTATATGAAAAAGGTGCACCATTCTATTTCGAATTCGGTTAATTTTTTTGTTGACTGAAGTTCATGCGGAGCATTCCTGATTTGCTGTCAATGTTTTTCTTTCAAGTTGTGAATTGCCTGTCGAAACTTTACTATTTCATGATGCCTTTTGGTTTCATTTTTCACTGCTTCTTGCAAACAGGAAGTAAAATTTATTTCGTCATGTTATAACTCAGAAGCATCCCAAGCTATACTGTCTCAGCAGAGACGAGAATGAGATAAAGACCGGATTATCATAAAAATCTGTATTAATCTAAAAATAAAATCTCATGGAAAATTGCAAGCTGAAGAACAAGCATTCATGGTATGCAAAAGATCGTAAAAAGTATGCATGTTTCACATTCTATGCTTACGCGTGCGAAAGTGGGAGGTTGTAGGCGTCCACCCAACATAAACTTCAGCGTATTTCATATCATTCTTGTGCTCCCGAACGACGCGATAGGACTATACTGACTCCAGAATTATTGCCACATCTATCACTGGGTGTTGTTAATATTATTCTAAGAAAATAGTTCCTTCAAATTCTTCCAAGTTACTCTACTCATTTGAGGATTTTTACGAGGAAAAAAGAATGACAGGTAATTTCTAAAGTGTGAAAAATAATTGAAACAATTCATCTTTCTACTTAAGTAAAGTGAATTAAATTTTTAGATGTATGGAAAGTTGGCATTCAAGAACATAATTGGTTAATTGAAACAATTCAGTTTTCTAAAGTGAATTAAATTTTTAGATGTATGGAAAGTTGGCATTCAAGAACATAATTGGATCCGAAGAAAACGTGGACTTCAGGACTTAAAAGGGGATCACAAGGTATTGTTTGTCCAATTACTTAAATCTGATTGTGAGTGAGGAAAGATATAAATGAAATATTTCTTTTCAGATGCATTCAGATGCTCAGGAACATGCGGAATTTCTCGCCTCATCAAACATGTTTGAGCCTACAATAGGCATTTACGGAAGCAACATTTTTTACTCCAGTAAAGAGAAATCAAGTGATGCGGTGAGAGAAGCTGTCCAAGCACTGCAGAGAGGAAATGACGGGATTAGGTCCTATTTCAATTTTTGCAAAGCGGATATCCACAATTTGGGAATAGGAGTAGCAAGGAATAGAAGAATGGGTCAATGGGTTGTCGTCATGTTTTATGGTGAGTTGTGGAAATATTTACATTCTAAAATGAAATTGTAATTGAGATAAGTTCATTAAGCCCAGGTGTAATTATTTTCATAGACTTGCCAGGAACAAAGGATGGTCATTACTCTTTAACGCCAAATTTACAAATTAACTTTAATAGGAGGGGAGTTTGGTAAACTGCAGACTGCGACGGTATTACTATTTTTTATTTCGCAGGAATAAAAAATGCAATAATATTAAGTCAATGTAAGACATGATATAATGTGGTGATTGTTGATTAAAATTCTGAATTTTAGTTATTATTTTCATAGACTTGCCAGGAACAAAGGATGGTCATTACTCTTTAACGCCAAATTTACAAATTAACTTTAATAGGAGGGGAGCTTGGTAAACTGCAGACTGCGATGGTATTATTATTTTTTATTTCGTAGGAATAAAAAATGCAATAATATTGAGCCAATGTAAGACATGATATAATGTAGTAATTGTTGATTAAAATTCTGAATTTTAGTTTATTGTTCAGAAAGTACTTTTCATATTCAAAACGAAAGGAGTCGAAGGAAAGAAAATAATGGAAACTATAATGGTTGACTCACGTTTGTAATAAATTGTGTTCACTCCTGAATTTTTAAAACTTTTCATGGTGAGTAAGGATACGATGTGTGCATTCTGAAGGTTCTAACAACCTCTTTTGGCAAAAAATTTGAGAATTTGTATAATTTTTTTGTGTATATCGACTATATTGTATAAGCTGTTTATGTTTATATAATAATACTTATTTTTATTAACCTCTCTAGCCACGTACTTTGATAAGTGTAAAAACGTTTATTCTTTTTTTGCCACGAAGCGCTTTTAAAGAATATGATATGCAAAAAGCAGTTAAAGATGATCGTGATGGGTTGCGAATATGTACGAATCTTGTTTGTACGATTGCCAATGTTGTGAATACTAGTTTTGTTTGTACTGGAAGAGTATTTCATATAAACAAAAAAGGACCTTTGCTTGTCTTAAAGATCCATATTATTTTATTAGTCGCTCTTTAAGAACTCAGTTTTTTTATTTATAGAAAATTGGGAAGTACAGAGAATCGAGCGAGATAGGAGAAAGCGGAAAATTGCTTTCTACAGGTTTTTTAATTGGGTTGTTGTGAAGTTGTGTTGTGTGAAAGAGATTTACTCGGTTTGCTCATACTTTTTTTCCGTGAGCCTATTTGGGAGAATAATGGTCTATATTTTTTCTAATGTCAGGCTTTGTTTTTTGAATACCTGCATTAAAATAAATTGGGCCTGGGAGGAGTGAAGCTGGAGAGAAGTAAGACTGGAAATAAATTAATGATGCAGTACACAAGACTAATATAAAAGCCCAATTTAAAAAATGTTGCCGAAGCCACCGACATATAAACACAAGGACACGCTTGAAATAATCCCATCAACCTTCAAGAAAAAAAATATTTTTTTTAGTGGAACAGCCGCTGCAATGTTTTAAGCTCCTTGCCTATTTGGGAGAATAATGGTCTATATTTTTTCTAATGTCAGGCTTTGTTTTTTGAATACCTGCATTAAAATAAATTGGGCCTGGGAGGAGTGAAGCTGGAGAGAAGTAAAACTGGAAATAAATTAATGATACAGTACACAAGACTAATATAAAAGCCCAATTTAAAAAATGTTGCCGAAGCCACTGACATATAAGCACAAGGACACGCTTGAAATAATCCCATCAACCTTCAAGAAAAAAAATTTTCTTTAGTGGAACAGCCACTGCAATGTTTTAAGCTCGTTCATCCCAGGCGGGCTACTCGAAGCTTTCGTGTTTCAAGGGGAATTAATTGGCTAACAAAGAGAAAAGTCTGGTCTGGTGGTAAGGAGCAAGGTGAAAGAAGAAATTTAATTTATAGGTATATCCAGCATAACCTGGCTTGATCCTTTTATCTCTTTCTAATTATAATCACATGATAAGCTATCATTTACCGTCATAGCAAGTCAAGAGATTTTTCCTTTCGATGGAACAAGTGAATTGACTTTCATTGATTGAAGTAAAATGGTTGGACAATTTTCCACTTGTTTTCCCATCATTTTGGTAGCCACTCAACCATGTTTTGAAGCAAGGATAGATTGAGTGATACTATATTTTTAACCAATATATTTTGTGTCCCAATTCTACACAATTAAAGAACGTGCACCTGTTGACGACATACCTGTTTACTTTGTGTTCTTTTGTCATCGCTTGTAGTAATCTTCTGTAGATCACGTGACATGTTCAGCCTCTCGTCATCTATTTACTTATTTTTATCATGAACTTCTGGTAAAATTGGCGACAGCCGACAGAAAATTCTTACTAATGTAAACAGTATAAACAGAAAATGTTGCAGAAAGTTCAAGGATCTTGTTATTTCAGCAATTGAAACACTTACTAGATAGTACAATCCTTCGTATCTGTAGATGACGATTTTTCACCACTGACTATTCTAAATAAGGTACGGTGTCTTCCATATCCATACCACCCTCGTAGAAAATGCTGTACCAAAAAAACGTCAATCTATTTCAGACGACTTATTAACCATATGAACGAAGTGATATAGGTTTATAATTTTGGTGTTTTTCTCTTTTTTTTTTCCTAGATCCTTTTTTTTCGTCGTCAAAATGAAAATTTTTTCCCCATAAGCTTAAAATGGAGAAAATGGATGGTAACAGATCTGCCAATGATTGGCCAATCATAATACAGGATTTACAGAAGTCAATCACAACGTATTTCTAAAGTAATCAGAAGCATTTTAAGCAAAAATTGAATCAATCACAAATCATGATTGGCCAATCATAAAAAAATATTTCCTGAAAATATTCCGAACGTATTTCTAAAGTAATCAAAAGTATTTTAGAGAACAAATTGAATCAATCATGAACCTGTGATTGACCAATCATAAAAAAAATATTTCCTGAAAATATTCTGAACGTATTTCTAAAGTAATCAAAAGTATTTTAGGGCACAAATTGAATCAATCATGAACCTGTGATTGGCTAATCATAAAAAAATATTTCCTGAAAATATTCAGAACGTATTTCTAAAGTAATCAAAAGTATTTTAGAGCACAAATGGAGTCAATAATGAACCTGTGATTGGCTAATCATACAAATTATCTGAATTTATTCAGGAAGCATTTTGTTAATAATTTAAATTCATATAATCAAAACAAGTTTTTACGTTCCAGCATTTTAAGAGCATAAGGTTTGTTCATAGGTTCTTTATATTCCTTTAGAATTTGTTGATTTACATAACCATGTTTATAATGGACTGGTGAGTACATGCAATTCAGGAAATGTCATTTTTCCACCAGAAAAGTTTTAACTTTAACTGGGCTCATTTACAATCTATATCTAATCTAAAGATTAGGATACTCTCGGATTAAAAAGGTTTAGAATTTTTTATTGAATACAGTGAGCTTTACACATCAACATTGATCAATCTAACTATACCTGATAGTGATGACTAAATAATGAGCAAATAATTTATTCGGTTAGTTAAGAAGTAAGTCATCCTTAAACTTTTTATATCATTCTACTCAAATTAAATGTTTTAGCAACTTTTCAAGTGGGATTGAGTTGTTCGATATTTTTAGTAGTTTCTTTTAATGGTTTCCTTTTTACTTGCTTAAACCGTATACCATATCATTCCTTTTCATATGTCCTTCGTAAGTACAATTCTCATTCGATCACATTTGCATATCTGTCCCCAATTGATTTTTCGCTGTGTATTATTGAAAACTCCAGGAACGTTTCTCCTTTTTTTCTTGTAGGTCCAAAAGAAAAAGCTTTCATTGTTAGAAGAAAAAGGACAAAAGATGAAAGAGAGTTCTGACAAAAGCAAAGATTATATGAAAATTCTAGGATTTTGATTCATGGAAAAAAAATTAAATGTTTCGTTGGGTCATACCAGGGTATCACACAGATTTATGAAGAAAAGCCTTTCGATTTTTTCTGCGAAGCACGTTTTAGTGCTTCTCAGTTTAAGCAAAAGCCCAGCTTGTCATAAGACAGCAAAGAGAGATTAAGAAAATGCAAAGAATGACAAGGAACGAACTTCGTTGAGTATTTTGGAGTGAAATATTCTGAATCAGGAAAAAGCATCACAAATACGACAGTCATTACATCACCACCCATCGATTTCCTCGTTCTTTCTTTGAATTCTCATCAGGAAGAAAACCAGGGGATTCATAATCATCTCTGTAGAGATCACTATAAATGCTCCAACTCAGTAAGACAAGCATCAAAAGCAATGTAGTATTTATTCGAAACTCTTCGAAGTTACAAGAATTGAGAAGTCGTGAAGTTTACTGGGGAATATAGGCATGTGTATTTGTCCTTGCATAACAAACATTTTTAGGCATTTTTCCTGCTTTCAGATTTTGTGTGCGTGATGCAGTTCATTAAAGAGTTAAATAGAAAATCTATCTATTCTAGAAATTGATTTTCTCCAGAGGAAAAATTATTTCAGTAATTTTGGATTTGGAACACGTTTTTAGCTCTTGCTCAAATTACTGCTCACTTTACCCCAGAATTTTTTCCAAGACGAAAGTAAGCAGGAAGGCTGCTCTTCTGACCAGAGTTTCCTAATGCAAATAGCCCCAGACCAAAAGACGAAGAATTATTATTTTTAGCACCGTGACCGTGATGAAATAAAAATACAAAAAAAACTATTACTAAATCTTTTAATAACCCATGAGATTAGAAACGCTTTTTTGTTTCCCATTTACTGGGTAATCACGATATAAATACCCTTAGATGAATTTTTTACACCAACACGCTTGATCAATATTTTCTTTTGGTATTTATCCTATCAAGCCAACCATTCTCAATGCTTCAACGTAGTAAAAGGAAGTGTAAGATGAGCATCCAGAACTTATCTTTAAAAAATTTCTTTTCTTCCTTTTTTTTATTTAATCAAAATATTCCATCGCTAGAATTCCAAATGGCGAGAACAATTTCGAGTTGAGGAAG
>JAHZMX010001937.1:0-12046 GCA_027743895.1 Seira musarum | reverse complement strand
CATTCGTTACGCTCCTGAGTGTTACGTAATTCTTACCCTAATTTTCTGTCATACAAATATCTATGCATCAATCAATCGTTTGAGAGACATTTGTGATTGACAAATTTAAAAAGTGTCGGTTCTGGAGAAATTCTCGGAATATGCTTACAAAAGTGATCTATTTTTGAGTGGTTTGCGGTATAAAAGGAGACAGACATGACCCTGGCTGTATCATTTCCAAGTATCACATTCACTAAACGTCCCTAGTTTTTGTTTTTATAATGGGTTTTGCACAAGTCTTTTTTGTTATCGCCTTTGCTTCCTGGAGCTATGCTGAAGACCCAATAATTACTCGCGAGTATGTTTGGACCAATTACAAAGCCTTCAAAGACTTTGGATGGATTGAATCGGTTCCAGGTACCACGAGAGTATATGAAGCTCCTTCGGAAATGAACGCAAAACTGTACGAGCTCAACAAAAACTATACGGGAAATGTTTGGGGTTGGACTGGCAGACATTTGCAGCGAACCAACAAATACGCACTGAGGTTTGGCCATAAGCCAGAATTCTGCGGAATGATAAACGCCACAGTTTCTTTCAAATACTACTTGGAAGGATTGGGAGAACGCACATTTTACCACCCGTCTTGCACCTCATGGTCCGGTAAACAGTGGCGTAACGTTTGCTCCTACGGAAATTCAGTCTTTCCTGTATGGTCTTATATTACGTACCAAGCGAAACTAACCGGACTCGAGTGGGAGGTAATAAAAAAATCTAGTGTTTAAGTTAAGACATATTAATTAAGAACCTATTGTAGCAGCACTAATAGTCAATACGATATTATATTGCTATTACATTCTCGTAGTCATTTTTCTTCTCGGCTTATTTATCCGCTGCTGGACTATACCTCGTAGACGAAGTACGCTTAACCTACACAGTGAAACAAGGAGTAAAGTGTCCTTTTTCCTGTACGCACGACTGCGAGTACCGAGGCATTGACTGTCACAATTACTATACTTGCATCGACCGAATGTATAAGGAGTTCCACTCGTGTAGCAAAGAGGATGGGTTGGCCTTCAATCCTATAACGAAGTCCTGTGATTTCAAGGAAAATGTTCCTGGTTGTAACGTGACCGAACCTCCTCCACCACCTCACTGCGTTTGCGAGTACAGACCTCATTATGACTGCAGTCAATACTACTATTGCCCAGACACTTGCCATCCAGAGCAATGCGAAGTAAGACAGTGTCCACCTGGTCTTTTATGGACTACGGATGCCAGCGGAGATGGGAGCGGGCATCAACAATGCGTGCTTCCAAGCAAAGCTTCTTGCTACAATGAAACTATGAGTACCACACCAGAATGGTGGGCAACCTCAGCTAATCCATCAACGGATTTAACTTTGCCATCAACGAAATCAACTCCACCAACAATGGAATCAACAACAACGGAAGCCACTACACAAACAATGGAATCAACAACAATAGAAGCCACTCCACCAACAATGGAATCAACAACAACGGAAGCTATCTACACCAACAATGGAATCAAGCACACCGACAATGGAATCAACTAAACCAACAATGGAATCGACAACGACGGATTCAACTACACCATCAATGGAATCAACAACGACGAAATCAACTGAACCAACAATGGAGTCAACACCACTAACAATGTCCTGGGGTGGTGTTGGTACCAAAAACAATAAAACTTTGCATTTGATGGACTAAATAAGGTTTACGACTGTCAGTAAAGTCAACATGTAGTAATACATGTAGTGATTTTAGGCACATGTGCAAACAAATTCCCAATAAAACTTAAATTTGATCCTTAGTCTTTACATTTAGGCACAGCCCCATTCAAATAATTGCAATTATACGCAATGTTCGTATCAATGATAAATGTATCTTGAATTATACTTTAATAAATAAAGTGATCGATGCTTTCTTACCGCACAGGAAGGCGGCAATATAGGTTCTAATTTTAACTTGTATTCTGCAATATAAATGTAAGCGTAACATTAAATTTGTAATTGTGCTCGCAGGGGAGTATTGTTTTTCATGTGTCTGTCTGTCCAAGCAATTTGACGTTTGAAAAAGGTCACTGATTGATTCATGAATGCATAATGGGATAAAAGCCTTTAACGTCTCAAATTTTTTAAACAGCCGGAAGGTCACAGGCTGAATTTTTCAAATGGTAATTTTGATTTTTAATGGCTCGATCAAAAGCCCTGGAACAACTGTGTAAGTATGCAACTTTGAATCTTGTTATCCGTCAACGCCTGGAATATGCTATTTTTTAAAGATAAAACTTATTAGTTTAAAATAGCGCATTTAAAATCCCACAAAACCTTAGGGAAGTTTGCATTTTAAAATTCGTTCGCCGTCAGTTAATGAAATGGTATGACTTGGCACTATTTTACAAATGTCAGGAAAGCAGGATTTTTACCCTACTTTTCCGTGATTCATTAATTGCAACTTCAGTATCATAGCGGGCATCTTCGTATACCTTTACAAAGTCCTTCCANATGTCAGGAAAGCAGGATTTTTACCCTACTTTTCCGTGATTCATTAATTGCAACTTCAGTATCATAGCGGGCATCTTCGTATACCTTTACAAAGTCCTTCCAATTTTGACTGACTTCCATTACGCTGCTGAGTCTTACGTTATTTTTACTCTAATTTTCTTTCATAACAATATGCATGTCTCAATAAATCGCTTAAGAGACATTTATGATTTACAAATTTAAAAAGTGTTGGTTCTGGCGAAATTCTCGGAATATGCTTACGAAAGTGTTATATTTTTTGAGTATTTTGCGGTATAAAAGGAGACAGACATGACTCTGGCTCTATTATTTCCTGTTTCCTTTGACAGTTTTTGGACCTTTAGCGTCATTGAAACTATTCTGAGAACATTTTTAACGTATATAACCCTTTTACTCAGCTACGTGGTTACAGCTGTATTAACAACCTTATGAATCTATAAAGTTATGTGCTATATCGATGATGATAAGATGTAGAAATCATAATCAGTGGCTTCGCTAGGTCAATTTAAAATAAAATCTGAAACCTATATGATCCGTTTTTTATTTTATCACACATTAAAATACAAATATCATATTAGCAGCTACGTGCAACCGAATTGCTTTTTTGACTGGCATTGTATGTTAAGAAAAAAAAGTATGCCGCATTGCGCTTACTCCACAGGCTTGTGGAGAGCCCAATCTTGACGTACAATCAAATATAGAAACCTCAAATACAGTGAAACCTCCACATTAGATTAACCCATGTAAAATCAACCTGCTTATAAGATCACCCCTATGAACTCTCCGTTTTTTCATTGAACAAGTCTTGTAAGTTTTGCAAGATACTCCGCCATAAGATTACCACCATATTAGATACACATAAGAGATAAACGACAAACAAATTATAATACTATTTATATTACTTAATAAGCTCATATTGGAGAAATACTTTTGGGTAATAAAATTGCTTTACGTTAAAGTTAGTTGAATAATCGTTACAGCTTTTCTTTAAATATCAGTAAAAAGGTTTACCATTTTTTATGTACAAAATTTCCCTATTAAGGTCGCAGAATCACGTCTATATAAGATACGAAACACCTTTTCCCGTACGGGTGCTCTTATACGGCTTCACTTAGTATAAATACAAGCGTAGGAAATCAAATTAACGTTATTCCCAAAAATGTTTTGTGCTTACAGGAAAATCAGTAACAATCTGTGATTCAGATAATGAGAACAATAAGGAGATGTCACAGTTGGTTTCGGTCAAACTTTATTTAGCTGTATGTATATGTCAATCAACCAGATAAACTTATATCAGAAGCCATGTACTTGATAAGCAGCAAAATCTGTCTGAATGTCTTACTGGTGTGGTGGTACGTAACTACTTTTAACGTGTTCGGATGTTTCTAATAATTATGATTAATGATTACTGATATAACATAACGCACGAAATCTTAATTGAATATACATGTAATATGTCATCCTGTTTTGCATATGTTACCAAGAGCAAAGTAAATACACACGGTCAGACTCGTGCTACTACGATACTTTGCAATACGAGTATGTGTACAATATTACTTGGACATTTTGGCAGTTTTGAGCTAGGAAGTAGGAGGAGTTTGAGATTGGACCTAAACAGATTGAGGCATTTTATTTCATCTCCTCATGTTTCTAAAATTGGTTGCAGTAACTTTCAAAGAAAGGATCCTTCATCTTTGGGTCGTTTCCTCTTAAGACTATCTGCAAAAATGTTACATCAAAACCTTGTTTGCGTGCACCATTTCATCCAAAGTTTTCTGAACGTCGTTTCAAATCATTTATATGATATTTTAAAATATTGCTGTTTTTAGTGTTTTTTATTGTTCTGGGAAATTTCCGCGAATCTGACTGCAAAATTTGGCCTTTTTCTGAATGGTTTCAAGTTCCATTATGAAACGAGAAGGACACAGGCTCAATCTTTATCATTTCCATCCATATTCTTGTCCCTACTAAATAAGTAGTCAGTGACTACTTATAGGACAGTGACTACTATTCACTATTGTTGCCATTACACGAGTTCTCTTATATTTAGCCTTTGTTCATTGGAGCTACTTGGATGACCTAGTGAAAGTACGCGAGTACATCTGGACCAATTTCAAAGACTTCATTAACTTTTGGTGGATTGAGAGATTCCCAGGCCTCTCGAAATTGTGTAATGCGCCTTCCAAAACGAACATAAAATTGTACAAACTCAACACAAAGTCTGGGGACGGACAGTTGTAGATAAGCCGGCTGAATGAATTATCGACATGAATTGACGCATATAGCATATCTAAAATACTTTTAAACTCAAAGTTTACCTTGACTTTCATACGGTTGGATCCAAAAAAGCGTCCCAAATAATCCCATCGTCAGAATGTTTGATAAACCAATGCAACTTTGAAACNCAAACTTTACCTTGACTTTCATACGGTTGGATCCAAAAAAGCGTCCCAAATAATCCCATCGTCAGAATGTTTGATAAACCAATGCAACTTTGAAACTGATAAGGAAAGCAATTGCATGTGATGTAAGATTTATATTTACACAACAGTTTAACTTGGACGTGAAAAGGAAAAGGTTATACCGAAATACTGATTAGTTAAAATGTTTGAACACATACTAGTGCATGCATAATTACTTATTTGGTCGCGTTCATACCAAACTTTCCAGTCGTTGTAAAAACTTATTGCTCTGTCCAGGCTTGTAACCTGCAAGGAAGTTAAATAAATCACTAGGTTTCACTTATTTCATTTTGAGTTGTCAATGTAGCAATTCAGAAGTGCGAAACTTAGAAACCAATTAGGAGAGACTACTAAACTACAGAGTTAGGAAGTACTTAAAGACCCTTTGATGTTTAGATTGTTGTTCTTAACTGTACTTGTTGTTCGCTTTACACTCCACGATTTACTTGTGGAGTTGCCCGCAAGCTTTTTTGGAGCAATAAATTAATGATCTCATCAGTTGGAAATCTTTTTGAGAAGATCTTATCAGCTACATTTCGTTACGGATTATTTTGGGGCCATGCTTAAACCACTGCCGAATTTGTGGTACTAAATTACTTTGCAATATTTTTTAAACCGCTTAAAATTATGAGCTTAGCGTGTCAAAAATTGAAACGTCATTGAGTTAAGGTATTGACACAAAGACTTTAATCTCTTCAGTTCAACATGTTATTTGTTAATCCCCCTACTGCATTTTTCACGGAAAACCCTATTATTATTTTGCCATAGCTGAACATCAATCATTGAAACTGCTTTCAGTTTGACGCGTACTGCGTCAGTTTTCTGAGTTACGTCCGGAACATAACGTATATAAAGTCAGGGATGATTGCGTATGGGGCCAAGTTTTGCTATAACATAAGTTTTGACTGGTACTATTTAGCGATCGCTGTAGTTAAAAAGAAATAAAATGGGTGCCTCTCTAAATTCTTTCATTTTATCAGTAACAGCATTGATTTATTTTGTCAGCGCCACTGTTCAAGTCATTTCTAGGGAGTATGTTTGGCACAATTTTAAAGAATTCACTGACTACGGCTGGTACGAATACCCGGCGGGACATAACGCCACTAGAATTTACGGCGCTCCATCCGAATTCGACCCAACACTGTATGAGCTTAACGCTGGTATCACCGACGAAGTGTGGGGATGGAGGCGGCAAGATTTTCAAAGCAATTATTTCTTCCATCAGTACAATTTAGATATGAGTTCAAAGCCAGAGTTCTGCGGACTGCTGAACGCGACATTATCCTTTAAGTATTATATTCAAGGAGTAAATACTTCAGCGCCAAACGCATTCCTTTATCCTGCGTGTACTAGTTCAGTTAATTACAGATGCGCCTTAACAAATTCTAATTTTTCAACGTGGTCTACTATTACAAGAGTTATGAATATATCGTATTCTAAGGTAAAATAGTATGACAGAATCTCAAGTCTCTAACAAAAACTTAAACGATTCAATTTTTCAGTGAAAGAAAAAACTTTCAATTCTCACTAAATTTTGCTTTTCTCTCATTATTTTATTGGTTTAATTGAATATTTTTTTATTTTGACTAGGTTATGATTTTCAGCACTGCCCTATTATCATCCGGATTCATGTTTATCGANCGCCTTAACAAATTCTAATTTTTCAACGTGGTCTACTATTACAAGAGTTATGAATATATCGTATTCTAAGGTAAAATAGTATGACAGAATCTCAAGTCTCTAACAAAAACTTAAACGATTCAATTTTTCAGTGAAAGAAAAAACTTTCAATTCTCACTAAATTTTGCTTTTCTCTCATTATTTTATTGGTTTAATTGAATATTTTTTTATTTTGACTAGGTTATGATTTTCAGCACTGCCCTATTATCATCCGGATTCATGTTTATCGACGAAGTCAGCCTAAATTACGACGTCCAACAAGGCATCGATTGTCCCCGTTCCTGCAACCATGACTGTGAGTATCGGGCTCTTGATTGTCATACATACTACAGCTGCATTGGCAAACGCTACAAGGAATTTTATACATGCAATAAAAGCGAAGGCTTGGCGTTCAATCCAGCCACAAAATCTTGTGATTTAATGGAAAATGTCGAAGGTTGCCATGGAACCGTACAACCCCCACACTGTGTATGCGAGTACAGGCCACATGAAAATTGTAGTCAATACTACTATTGCCCCGACGTATGCCACCTGGAACAATGTGAAGTTCGGCAATGTCCAAGTGGTCTACTCTGGAGCGTGGATGCAATAGGAGATGGAAGTGGTCATCAACAATGTGTTCCCCCAAACAAGGCTTCCTGTTACAACGGAACTGTGACATGGCCTGATAATACAACACCCGAATGGTGGGAGTCAACCGCCGTACCTGCTCGACTTTAAAAGTTGAAATGCTCCTCATACTGATAAAAGTTTGTAGTTATTTGATTCATTTGTGGTAGGTATTTCAAGCATGAACAAATCAAAGTTTGCGCTTGGTTTGAGGGAGTAAATTTTATTATTGGAATACTCTGAAATGTAACTCTGCAATTGGGTATTAACAAAGAATGTGCACGGGCGAATTTTCTCAGATTTCCAAATCGTCATTAGGACTCGAAAGCACGTCGGAAATAACTTGTAACTTTGTAACCATAAACCTGTGAAAATATGAATGGAGTTAACATATACAAAGTTGGTGATAAGTTCCCACTATTGCTTTTCAAAATTCGAATTTTCAACGTGAAAATATCAAGATATGTAGAAGGAATTTTGAGAATTTCTACGTTAAACTCCAATAAGATTATCCTAAAGGTAATGCTAGCAAAATTTATAGTCAACAATACAACGTGAAAAGGGCTGATTTTGACACTACATCATAAACTTTCGACTAGAATGACAAGACTGAGAATAGACGACCATGCACATTTTGCGTTAGCAAATCTGTAATAAATTCAGTGGTTTTATTCGTGGTCAGCGAAACATTTGAGATGATTGTCTAACCTCACAAAAAAAGTGTATAAAACAAATCAAAGCGATAAATTTTGTGCAGGATAAAAAGGTTTCCCTCAAGAAAAAAATGCGTGTTTAATTTCATTTTTAGACCGATTTCTACTAAGAAATAAATGCTGTGCACATATTTACGCCTAAAAGTTTCCCCATGATTATAATTTTGCAATTAACACAGTTAATTTAATTGTAGTTTTTGATTCTTCAATTTACAAAGCAATTGCAACAATTGTACTTTCACGTTATACGAATTTATTTCGAAATGTGGCAGTTTTAAAGGAAAAACTCCAAACCAATAAAAACTACAAGGATTACAGTGGCAGATTCTCATTTTAATAATTGTCGGCTTTTTTAAGGTATAGTTCACCATTACGTTAATAAAGACGTCATTATTACGCTATTTTACCATGCTAAGGCTAAAACTTGAGAAGGCAGATATATATCCCATTTTTAAGAATTGAATTGTTAACTCAAAATATGTATATTGCTGCTTGGGACCGAAGATTGTAGTTGAGACTTTTTAATAACCCGAAGGTAAACAATAGCTGTCCACTTCTATTCTTTAAACTTATGTTTTCCTGTTTTATTTGCATGGGCTATTGTCCGTTGTCTGCATCATCAATCCAATATGTAGGGAGCTAAGAAAACATCATACAAAATACTTAGATTTTTTAAGAAAAGTAGTAAAAGCTACGTTAGTTTCATGTTCTGTTTACACACGAGCTTATTCATCATTATTTCAGCTTACAGTTTGTTATTGTAATACGACACCTTTCTCATTTTTTGAAGAGCCATTGTTATTATATTCACCTGTCAACTTAGACACTGTGGAATGGTAATAAGTAAGGTACCACATGTGATGCACCGCTTTCAAAATCTAAAAAATTCTTGGAAGAGTGAATCAATCGTTACTTTTTTGATGACTTTATAGCCATATTTGATTGTATAATCCAACTACAAGCTGAATTAAGTTTCTTTATATCTTCCTCACAAATCACAATTCAAAAATTTGTTTAATGGTGCCTTCAACTGCTATGTCATTTATAATGGGATCTAGAACAGAAGCTGTTGAACGTCACTCCGGTCATTAAAAATCAACTAACAAAAAGACATGATCCAATATTCTTACAAATTCACTAAGAGTTGAAGAGCTTATTCCTCCCATTACTTTCTGGTAAACGCCCTATCATATCTGGTACATCGCTTGTGTTAGGTTGTCATTTAAAATGCACAATAATGGCATTGTTAAGTGCGAGTATTTGCGAAAGTTCCATTGATAACAAAGTGGAGGTGAATAATAAATCAGTAATGTATTTTAATTTTCATGTCACTGTGCACTCCAGTGTTCCAATGTGTTCAGAAAACTTTTTTTCAAAGCTTTTTTGAGTGTTTTAAATTATTTCTGATAGCAATAGTACTTTAAAGATATTGTTCGTTTTCCCATCCCATCTCAAATCAACAACTATCAAAACCTTACCTGTCTCCTTCAATACCGACAAACTCGAAATACAAGCCTCTCAGAAATGTTAAAAATTATCGCATTGCTCGTCGTCATATCTAATTATATTTCACTTGCAGAGTGCAATTACTGTGGAGGACGTAACTAAAATATTCCGACCCTGTTCTACAATATTTTTTCTTGAACGCCCTTTTAAATTGGAACTAATTAAAAATTTGGAGTTGGCCTTGGCGTCATGTCACAAAAAATACGAGTGCATTGCATTAACGATTTTTATAGAAACGTTACGAAACACCACAATCTTATATTCCGACAGTATTTCAAGCCTTCTTAAATTTCAGTACAAAGATGCGTACATGCTTCATCGGAATTGCATGGCTTTCATATATTTCACTACCAATACCAACAAAATGGATTACCAAAACCAAGAAAATATTGAAACCAATGTATTTCCAGTATCTATTACTCCCCAAAAAGATGGCTATAGTAACTCAAAGCAGACTTATCCTTTTGACTTCACAATGGCATTGATTTTTAAGGAAGAGAGTCTAAAAAGTTTTATTTACGACAATAAATATTATTTTGCAACAGTGCCAGATGTATTCTTAAAAACAGTAATAATGTTTGCCATACTTCCTTTAACAGGAGAGGATAAAACCAAACCCTCAAAAGTTTATATTGGATGCTACACCTGTTCAAAGCCTCCTCTTGTTGTAGAACTTGCCTTCTTAAATTTCAGTACGAAGATGCGTACATGCTTCATCGGAATTGCATGGCTTTCATATATTTCACTACCAATACCAACAAAGAGAAAGGACCACAAAATATTGGAATGGATGTATTTCCAGCATCTATAACTCCCCTCGGAGATGACCATGGTGACTCAAAGCAGACTTATCCTTTTGACTACACAATGGCGTTGATTTTTAGAAAAGATAGTTTAAAAAGTTTTAGTTACAACAATACATATTATTTTGCAACAGCGCCAGATGCATTCTTAAAAACAGTAGTAATGTTTGCCATACTTCCTTTAAAAGAAGAGGATCAAACTATATCCTCAAAAGTTTATATTGGATGCTATACCTGCTCAAAGCCGCCTCCCGTTATAGAACTGTGCAAGCAAGATATTTCTGATTCGAGACTAACGTTGATATTTATACCTATCACAATTTTTACCCTCAACAATGATGTTAAAATGAAAAAGCTTAACGACATCTGGATTCATCTTAACCACAAACAATGGAACAATTTCGGATTTCCTGAAAACACTGAAATCAAGTTTCCATTTGAGATCAGCCAGTATTTGGACTGTGAGTCGAATTCAAAGAAAGTGTACAACTTCATATCATTTGGCTATTGTCATATTGCAGCGATAGCTAGGAAAATGAATTGTTCAACTCGGGGAACCTACAATTTTTGCGCCTACTTACTTTACTCAACAGTAGTGCTATCAACCACGTCGAACTTCGATGGTTCGAGCACAAGAAGGCTAATTCCTAACATTCTCTCCAATGGAGTGTCTTCAAAAGGTCATCGGTTTTTTGTGCTTCTAGCAAAGTCAGAAAGTGAGCTGGGCCTGAATTCCATTGCAAAAATTTCAACTTTTCTAAATCCATTTTCATGCTTCACTTGGAGTCTTATCTTGCTTCTACTCTTACAAATGTCTTTATTTCTTACCTGGATTTCTATGAGAAAAATTAATTACGGTGAATGGCTTTACTGGACTTTTGCTGCTATTGTGGAGCAGGGAAACGAAATGAAGGAACATTTGAAGATGCAGTACTGGCATTTAATATTCATCTGGCTTTATTGCACACTCATATTGCGGTGCTTGTATTGTATGTACATTTATTCCGACTTAGCCGTCCCATCGGAACCGGAAGCCCTTCCAAAAACAAAATACGATTTGCTGAACAAGAACTCGACATTATATGGAGACGGCTTGATTAGAGTTAGGCTTCTACAAAGTAATAAAAGCGCCTTATACCAAGATATAAATTTTCGCTTCAAAGAGTTTGCTCCTAAAACTGAACAAACAATAACAAATATTTCAAAGGAATATCAATTTTCCTGTTCTATGTCGAGCAACACAAAAAAGAAAGGATTCCATGATGTGTGTACATCAAAAGGACGAATTGTCGTTATTTACAGCACAAAGGGTATACTGGACAACATTAAGTTACTTTTGGGAACTTTCACCGACAGATTACTGTATGAGCCATTGGAGGAGCCAGATTTTCTTACCGAACTGACTCTCTGGATAACTTCCAAAACATATTTTTTCAAAACTAGATTAGACTCGTTAATAGGGTCATTAGAAGAGGCATACATAATTGCTCATCAGAAAAATCTGAGAGGCTTGAAAGCTTACATGGAAGAAATTAGTAGAATAAACCAAGCAGGAAATTTTAATAAAAATATTTCAATGAACCAAGCAGTTCATATGTATGAGATTGGTCAAACGAAAAGAATCTTTCGCGGAGCCTACCGACAGCCGGAAAGTGCTCCAGACACACTTGAATCTATGACGTTAAAGCAAATACAGATTATTTTTATTTGCCTTGTAATTGGACTTTTTGTTTGCGTTGTTGTGTT
>JAHZMX010001936.1:0-18654 GCA_027743895.1 Seira musarum | reverse complement strand
CCATCATCAACCTTCTTCCTTTTTTTCTCCTACCACTTTTAGTAAACTCAATTTGCCACCAACTTGCCCATCTGCTTTTTTTAAAACATGAAAGTTCTATTTCCAATGTAGATACATAATACTTACTACAACTACGACTACCACCTTCTTCTACTCGTATGTATGTAACAAGTCAGTTGAAAGCTTTATTTCAACAAATCATATTTTGTATCATTATTTTTTCAAACGGCCATCCATTAGGTCAAGAAAAAAGTACTTTCATGTAAACTGCAAAGCTAGTATGAAATTTTAATAAAAATAAATAACGCAAAACGGGTTTTACCAGTGACGCAGATATAAATGTAAATCAGCAAGAGCATGTGCATACATATATATTCCCTTCTTAAATTAAATACTAAATACATGCGTTTGCCATTGGACAATTTTGCTCTTTCTCAGTATAGAAATGAAAGTGAGCATTTATTTGCATTCCGCTTCATTTATTCACTGCTTTCACATCGCTCTTTCCGGTTGGGTGATTGGAATGCAAAGTACAAACACATGTAAATTAGCTTCTCAATTTGAAATAAATCCTTTATATCATAATATACATATAACAGAAATATGCAGATAACTTAACTGCAGTATGGTTGAAATGAAACCAAGTAATCCCCTTGTATTGGAATGTGTTTTTGAAAATGGAATGCCCTCAGGTTAGTGATAAATAATATGACACGACCTTTTCTTTACATACGCGAAGGTTGTACACAAGTGAAAGTTCAAAGGGTATTTTGCTGCAACTGCAAAAATTCCAATTTCCTCTATCATTTTTCCCTGTTTTGATCCATTTCCTCAAATAAGGTTCCGTCTTTTACTTAATTCAGTAATTCTTTGCATATTCAGTACATCAAATCGAATGCTAATGGCTGATCAACTACAAAATGTATCTCGTAGCTTTGTTTCTTGAACTTGTTTAATGTGATGGGCCAACGGCTGCTTTAGCAGTGAGTCAACGGAACTTACTTTGAAGTGGAGCAAGTGTTTCATCTGAGGTCGACAATTTATTCAAGAAAATACATTTCTAGCAGCGAACTAAGTAGTTTTAGTTAAACTTCTTAAAAAATATATACTTCTACCTTTGCACTAAAGTCCTGACGTATGAAAAATAACGTGTTTAAACTCATTTGACTTTTCACTACCTTTTCCTTTGAGTCGACCAAATGGCTTCATATTCCCTTGAGAAGACGTTAAATTGCATTTTAAAATACAAAATTTACCAAGAATTCTAGTTTTATTTTATGCATGCAATATGATCAAAGATCATTTACGAAATAAGTTTGACGTTGGAAGTGGTGTGGTTTCTCATAATATTTACTTCTCTAAAAGCGGTTATACTGTTTGTCCTTCGAATGGTAATGTTATGTACCTACTTACTTATTTCAGTGGTAAAAACGACATGCAGGTGTGTTGCATCATGATTATTCCTCATTTTCCAAAATCTGCTGGACTTGACTGTATATATACAGTTATAACGACTTCATTACGTTTGTTGATAAAGATGTGCTTCGTATCTAGGTTATCATTGGCATTTCTTTCCCGTTTCATAATTAAATATATTCTTAGCAGAAGTAGAAATTTGTCAGGGCAGTTATTGTAGAATTACACAACATGTAACATATGTACATAAGGCACAGACTAGCTGAGAAGAAGAAGCTGTCTTCTATTTCAGATGGAAAGAAAAGTCAAGAGCGATAGTGAATCACATCTGTCTCGCATTCACTCCCTATTATTTGAAATAGAGTGAAATCCCAATAAAGACTCGAGATGTTTCCCATTGTTTTTGCAATTTTCCAGCAAAAGGCCGTTTTTCACGTTCACCCTTGAGAAAAAAGCTTCATCGATAGGACGTTTCCCGAAATCTAGTAAAATCCTGCTTCTGTGACTTCACTTGTAATGAAAGAAAACGTTTTACGAGCAGAAAACTTATAGATTACGAAGTAGGAATGCTAAACAGTACGACAACAGAATTGAGGAATTCGAGATAATGATTACATTCAGCACTACCTGCTTGCCTGTCTGTTACGCTAAAAGTGGTGCTAAAATATTGCTCACAAAATGCTTCTGGAATCATCAAAGTGAGGAAAATAAAATTAAAATTCCTTGAACCTCGTAATCGTTCCAGGGGTTACATGGTGCAGCCCTCATACTTATAACTTCACTTAATCATCATCACACTCACTCACATCAAAAAAAATCCCAAGCGTTCAGCCATGTCGTAGTAAAATTTCTAAGGGTTCACAAAATCGTTAATCTATCATTACGAATGCGAATATGTATGACCCTTCAAAATTGGTTCTTCTCGTTTCGTGAAGACGAAATAGCATCGTTCCCATCATCATATCATTAAGAACCTATAATATGTATTCGATCTCTGGCAGATTATGTATTGTGATTGTGTGCACACACACACACCAGAAGGAAAAGTGATCCAAAATTTGGAAATTAAGTTGAATCTAAAGCAGCATTTTCTTTTCCATCGTTATAAATAGGATATTTATGGGAAACATCCGTAAGTCAGTATTTCACTGTTTTTTATCACAGCTTCCCAATTATAAGCACGCCATGTCACAGGAAAGAGAATAAGCCAGACTTTTCTGGTTATCAACCACCAAAAAACCATTAAATAGACCAGTAAAGGCAATAAAACAGTCACTCGCATTTTCATGAAAAAGAAAAGTGAAGAAAACCTGAAAATAAAATGAAAGTATAAATATAGCATTCACTTGTGGAAAAGAACACCAATAAAAATGCAATGACAATGAGAGAGAGAAAAAAGAGAGACGAAGAGAAAGAGAGAGAGAAAAAAAAAGAGAATGAAAGGAAAAATCTGCTCAATATGTACTCATGCCTCTTTTTTGGCTTGTGCCCTTTCCTTAAGAAGTTATATTATGGTATGAGGGATCAAGCAGAAAAAAAAGGGGAAAGCTACAAAACCATTTATCGTTTCTCTCTTCTTGCGTTTCATCTTCTCATCTCAGAGGCTCCTTCTTTTTGCAAGTGTAGGTAAGGGGAACCTGTCTTCTTTTTGCTTCTCGTCTCCAACACAACATTAAGATATTTTTTTTGAGATACCCATGTTTGCTACGTAACAGTTATGAAGAGAAAATATTAATTCTATTTTTCTTCAAAAAACTAACATTACGAAAAAACAATTCCTCTTGCTCACTTTTTGGAAGGTGGATACAGGATAGTTACGGTGGTTACAGTAGAAGATGTTCCCCCTATTTTATTAGAGTCGGAGAATCACGACATATGTACTTTTATTCTCAAGGATAAAATATGTGCTTGTATTTGAGGTTCGTTGGAGCATTTTGAAGAATTGCGCACGCTGGGACAGTAAACAAATAATAACTGTCTCTTTCGTTTGTTCTTTTAGTCTCTGAAACAATTGCACTTGCCATATGCCACAATACATTATGAAAGTCGTATTTAATCAAATTTTTCCTCACTTTCAAAAGAGACCGATGTACAATTTCAGTCAACTCAAATACGTTATTAATATCGACGTATAGGAAGATATTAGATATTCCTAAAAAAACTATTCAGACTAAGCATTCAATCATGCTGGTAAATAAAATAATAAAGAAATGACAAGAGTAAAGAAGCAACAAATTAAAATACGTGGTTGAAGAAAACCAAATAAATTGTGGAAAGCATGTCGCAGATATTAACATTTTTTTATATTAAGGTTCATGCTCTGCAGCATAAGTCAAGATAAGCATAAGTCATGCAGCATAATTTGTAAAGTGAAATATCAAGCTCATTTTTTTGCGCATTGATTGCCGTCGTTTTTTTTTCGTCGAGCAAAAAGCCAAACTGTTATTTGATCTGCTTGAATTAGTACAAAAGGTTTTAATTTAACTTAAATGAAGGACAAATAAATAGAGATTGTCAGTAATTTTGGAATTGTCAAAAACAAATCGAGCCATTTTTCAATAATTTTCTGAAATGAGATTGGACCTAATCATCATATTCATGAATCATGAATTACATATACATTTCGGACAATATCCATGGATTTAACTTATTTCTTTCTCACATATTCAAATCAAATGTTTTGTTAGAATTCGAAATCAATATGTGTGAATGAATATAATCTAGTGATTTATTAGCCCAAAATTAAAAAGGAAGCTAGACCTGACTCGAAATATCTTTTGATCCTTTTACAGTATGTGATCAGCATGAAATGCCCGATAATGATAAGATGAAGTGATTTATTAGACTACTTTTGTTAATCAAATCTTTCTGGATTGACTCGGCCCGTGCAAAATTTGAGTTTGCACAATAATTTATTTCAATTATGCTTTTTCATTAGTGAAAAAAATGCTTACGCAAATAAAAGCAATCAAAAATAAGTATTGTCATTTAGCAAAAAAAAACTGTCGTACAGTCAAAGTCTTCTCGATACTTTCCAGGCGTGAGCATTGTGGTGGAAGGAGTTCAGTAAAACTACTGAAAGTAAAGTTGGTTAGGATAAAACATCCAGCGAACATAGCCAAAGACAAACAATCTAATATTATTGTATATTTTGCTTGACTGCACGAAAGCCTTTCGCTTCAATAAAAATGGCGTCGTAACTGAAAAATGATGGAGATGACGACAAGTCACGTTAAATTAGGTAGGGTAGTTTAGATATAATCGAGAAAAATTCCAGTAACATTTTTTAGAACTGCCTTGAAAGTCTCATTTCTTGTTCTATCCGACAGATTACTTTGTTTCAATAAGTCAACTACGTGACAAACTATTTTTAGAGCTTTTGAATGTGTTATCACAAGAAATGTGTTTTCGAACATGAGAATCAAATTTGATCAAAATCTTTACACGTTGACAGGCTGGCGGACGCGGACGGTTACACAAATCCACGAAGTAATACATACAACCTGCATACGTTCGACCAGACATTTCTTTGTTTTAGTTTATCAAACTCCGCTTTATTTACTTCAATGTTGAACAAGAAATAGGCTTGTTATAAAATTCGAAAAAATCTCATTTTTACCTATGTAAAACAAACAAAAACTTTTGGAAAGTTTCTTCAAAAGAATTAATTAAAGGCACAGGTGTGCTATCTATTATTTTTTGATTACTATACTGGAATAAGAAAATTGTTTAAATAAATCAATAGCTTTTTACAATTGTTTATATTTTAGATACAAAATTGCAATTTGAGGGAAAACCGTAAAGTAAAATTGGGGGAAATATGAAGGTATTACATCCTGCTACACCTGCATGGAATTCTGGGTACATCCTCAGTAATGTGTGTAGACGCTTATGTAGCATTGAAGAGCAAAATTACGTACTTGTAATACGTTTCACCACCTGCTGATGTTCTTATTTTTTCCAGACAAATGTACATATTAAATTATCAATGGAATCGTATTTTCGAGAGTACCATCTATCCAAAATAAAATATCCAATATGGTGCATTTACGTTTTGTAATATAAATACAAAATGCCAGGAATATCAGGAATATGCATATATCGTTAGTCTTAAAAAGAAGGGAAGTCTTCCTTGTAGACAATGTATGCAAATGTTTTACAAAAACTAGTTTTATTGTATCCATCCATATGGCATTTTTTAGATTGGCGAAACCTTTTGATACGATGAAAACTTGATAAAGTATGACAAAGACAAGCTTTGTATGTTGTAATGTGAAAAGCGGGTTCATGCCATTCAGCATTGTCATTTAAAATCCGTTTTTTTCTACCAGGTTAAATAGTTGCCAGCAAAAGTTTGCTGCCAAGGTCACCTTAGTAGTAAAATAAAGTATGACCGGCTCATTAACCGAGTAAAATTTTCAGCGATGGACTGGCCACACATGTCAGACATGATCAAAAAATGTGATTTAAGTTCTGGACTGTGTTGTAACTTAAATTGTAATTTTGTGTTGAGAAGACTTTATCCATTTGTGAGAGATATAAAAACATATGAAAGCATTTTCTAAATTTCTTCTCGGAAAGCCATATTATTATAATTTATACACGGCTTCTTCTCACGTCAATATTTTAATCATGCATTACCTCTCTTTATCCATCTGTGAGAGATATAAAAACATATGAAAGCATTTTCTAAATTTCTTCTCGGAAAGCCATATTATTATAATTTATACACGGCTTCTTCTCACGTCAATATTTTAATCATCATGCATTACCTCTGACCTCTACGGTTGTTGACTTGCAAACCTGAACCAATCGCATTTATTCTTGTCTGCTATTTTTTAGTGACAAAGAAAATTCCAGGCTTCTCATATATCACATGTTTTAACTGTTATGTTAATGTTACTCACTTACACAAGGAAAATCTGGAAGAGATGTCTCATCTTTCGCTAGCATTCCAGACAAAGCCAGCCTCAGGCTTTGAAATGTTCCTCAAATTATTATTATTATTACTTATGTATTATAATCCTATTCTACTTCATAAAGTCTGCACATGCACCTGGGAAAAGATTATGGAGAAATAGATTGCTGTTCTAAATCTAGTCTAGAAAAAAAATATGAGGAGTGTGTTCTAGCGATAAATTATTAAAGCAGGGATGCTCAATGATATAGTTGAGCTCGTGTCTAGATTAAAGTATCTCGATTCCCATGTCTCACGACTTTTGCTCTCTTCTATTAAGCCATTTCAAAGAAAATGTACTGCATCACCAGGAAAGTCATCTTAGGATTCATATAAAGAGGACGTGCGTGCTCTCATAAGTGAAGACAATTCACTGCTTTTGCACAGATTTCGTTAACATATATTTCATTTCATCTTTGTCCTAATCTTGGAGAAAGTACTAACAGGACGTTAGCTTTGTAAGAAAAGAGATTGAGGGGAGAAATCCCCTTGTGCCACTGCTACCGCTGCTGATTAGATGAAGTAGCTCTCAAGATATGTTACAACTTACGAAATGAATACTGGATGCGAAGCACTTAAATACTTAAACTATGCCTCATTTCCTCCACGGTATTGCACTTCAAATTTTGACGTTTTTAAAGCTCCGATAAGACTCTTCATCTCAACAATAATGGATTTCGATGGGAAGAATGAGATTAAGTAAATAACTTTGGGTTATTGATTCATTTCATGGAACGTGGAATTGGATGAAACCAATTAATTAACTGCCATGCCATTTTGAACTTTAGTGACGTGAGTTTACTGTACTTAATGGAACAACTTATGGGTGGCTATAGAGTATTCTTGTCCTGCTTTAAGAAGTATTATGAACTTACTTATCCCCTTCTCAACAAGTTTTTAGCATTTCCAACGTGGGAGTTTTGTTAAAATATTGTCTTTCCTTAAAATCTTCTTGGAAGGGTCTTTTAGTAACTGTTATTCATTATGAAATATAAACCTCTTTTATTGTGCAATTCTAGTTCATAATGCAGGCATGTATGTACACACACATGAACAAATACTACACTAGTGGAATAAGATGACAGAAAAAGAACAAGTTGTTTTTATTACCCTCTCCATAACCTTCTAGGAGTATAGAAAAGGAGGTATCCATTTTAAAGAGAAAGGATTTCCTTACAAATGTTTGCCAATTTTTTCCCATTCTTATCTATTCAAGTAGCTTTGATTCTAGAAAGGATGCAATCAGCGTAAAATGATACAGAATCAGCATTCCCCCAGGATTGGGGCTAATAGAAAAGCCGCGAGCATTTTCTTGTTAGACAAGTAAAGTTAAAAATCTAGCCATGTTGTTCCTTTTTTTTATAACCTTCCTAACCATACCTAACCAACCATGATAGGGTCTCTCTTTTTNTCCCATTCTTATCTATTCAAGTAGCTTTGATTCTAGAAAGGATGCAATCAGCGTAAAATGATACAGAATCAGCATTCCCCCAGGATTGGGGCTAATAGAAAAGCCGCGAGCATTTTCTTGTTAGACAAGTAAAGTTAAAAATCTAGCCATGTTGTTCCTTTTTTATAACTTTCCTAACCATACCTAACCAACCATGATAGGGTCTCTCTTTTTTTCTCGCTCTCTCTCTCTCTTTCCCCTCATACTTATTTACGTGGAGACGGTTTGCTTTTTCGTTGTTCCATCCAACTTCCGTAAGGAAGGATGATGAAAAGTCTTTGGTGAGTTTTCGGAAAGGATTTTTCCCGTACACGCATAAGCTTCCATACTTGACCAACATTTTTTTTGGGCGTGCTATAAAAACAAAGGTATTTAATTTGTAAATGACTCCAGTGAGAAAAGCAAAGTGAGCAAGTAGGACTATAGCTGAAATCTTCAGAGTTAATAGCTTTAAAAAGTCCTTTGTGTCACATATTTTTCGAGCTTGCTTTACCTCTCTCGCCCTCTTATAATCTGACAACGTCACGTAGACATACAAGGATAATCTGTCTGTCCAATATATCTAGCGGCGATATCCATAATACTACACCACACCACACCGCTCGATGATGTTATTAACCCCAAACTTTTTTCTGAACAAAACTTTCTCCCCTACAATAATACACCAAAACGAACACAGAACATACTCAACACCTCAGGAGAAAGTTGAAAACTGTGAAATATCGGAAGGCACTGTAATTCCAAAAGTTTTGAAAATTCTATCAAGCTCAAATCAGCAGGCTATCGAGCTATACGTCAATTACTTAACTACTTACTTGCTGCTCCATTGAACAATGCGTAACTACGAAACGATGTGAAGGGCTCATTTTTCTGGCTTATCTAGCTTTATGGTTTTATGTCCCTTGAACTTTTTCTAACACAGACATCCAATTCACAATAAAAATATCTACACCAAAGTATGTAGCAGAGAATAGTCGAATAAAACTTCTTTTTAGATTTGTCAAAAAAAGAAAGTTTTGGGGTGAAATGACACATAAAACGTGGATACATATATAAAAAATTTATTTTGTATTGAACTTGAATAGATAGTTGTGAGGCTCGAACTATCTGGAGGTATCAATATCGATCCAATATGTTGTTATCAGGTCGTAAACTACGGCATCCATTGCTCAGGGAGTTCTATTGCCGTGCATCATTACACCTCTCCCTAACAACTTTCTTCTTTTTCCTTCCATTACCGCCCTTAAACACTTATTTAAACCAGACAACTGAAGTTGTGAAAATAGAGGTTGAAAAGCAGGGGAAAAAAAGAAAGGAAGAATGTTTTTTGCGATTGAATAGACAAGACGTTTTGTGGACATGAAAAACTCACTTGAAGATGAGGAAAGGTAGGTATATGGAACCGCTCTACAATCACCGTTTCAATGAAAAATTGACGAGGAAGACATTCGCCATGAATATTGCGGCATAGAGAAATCAAGATTCAAGACGCATCGTATGGTAATGGTACATATATGTCAAGCACAAGCAACGAGACAAAAAAGTAACCAACAAATGGACATTAGTCTTTGAACGTATTCTCTTACTCTCGAATCCCGTGAGAATAAACAGTATGCACACAATAGTCAATAGACTTGTGTAGTTCTTCCTCTTATTCGTCATCTTCCTCCCAAATGTACGGTGGAAAAAAGGGAAGAAAGATTGAGATAAATCCCATTTATTTTAAAAAACGAATGGATGGATGTTGGCACAAAGAAATATAGGTTTTAGTAGTAGTTTGGCACACACACACACTTATTTATAAAGAATGGAAATGATTTGAAGGCACGAAAGAAAGACAAATTCCGCTTTCTCCATTTTCGACTTTTTTTTCTTTAAATTTTGAGAAGAGAAGAGAAACCGAATGTAGCAATGATAGCTAACCAAAGGGTAAGGAATCATGAGGGGAAAAGTTGAAAATTTTTAGTGGAGAAAAGTTTACGCAACTACTCAACCTCAATATTATACGCAGAAATGGATATGGAATGAGATAAGCAGGTAGGCAGAAGAAGTAAAGAAGAGAGCGTACGATGGCAAAAGCTTAACCAATTTCCAGTACAAAATTTGCTTTCAAAGAATTTAGATCGCTAGAAACATATCAAAATTGATGCTCACCAACTGACAAATAGCTAATGTATACGGTGTACCTATGCGTCTTACAGGAATAAAAGAGGGAAAAACAAAAACAAGAAGAACGAATTTAGCCTCAAAATCTTCTGAAGAAATGAAAAAAGGAACTTGTTTTTTCTCTACGTGAAATATCTTAGTACTTATTTTAGGAGAGAAAAAAAAACGGGATCGTATTTGAGCTTTCCATCGCTCTCAAGAGTAATATAAAACGGGTGGCAAACGCAAAACAATATAAACTGCAAGAGCCTTATTCAGAAGCGAAACGAAACAAAATTCTTTCTCTTCTTTATTTCTCAAAATACGAAGCAGATTGGTGGAGTGGGAAAATACGAGTGAAAAACGACAGAAAATAAAAAAGGAAAGAAAATTCTAATTCTAGCCAAGGCTCAACCAACAAAACCATATAAAATAAGTAAAAAGTAGTGAACTAGTCAAATCTATTGGTTAAGTTTTTGTTCAACGAAAGAGCAAAACCAAATGAAATGCAAAGGCTTAGCCCGTATCATTTACATTTCCAAGATGAGTCAGACTTAAACTATGAAAACTATTAGTTGCATGAAGGGGTTAGACAAGATTTTCCAAGCATGGCACAATGGACAGGGATAAAGGGCGGTCAAGATTGTAACCGTCTTAAAGTAGGAATTCGACTGAACTGGGCCGCGCTCATGCCTAAATTTTTTTATTGCGTGAATAATGTAGTGCTGATGTTGCTTTTATGCTGTGCTTGTAATCAGTAGGCACACACTCTCGACTTAAGTTATAATGAGACAGGTGCTTTCAAAGTATCTTCATTAATACTTTGATCTCAGAATGTTACTCGGGATGATAAATGACAGGATGACGGAAAAGAGAAAACACGCCCGCTTCTCCTACTCCACTGTTACTCTTCTCATCTTCCTTTCTCATATCTCCTCTCTATGATCTAACACTTTTGAATGCAACTCGCGCTCTCCATTCATTCCATTCCAATTTCCTTTCTTTTCCGATTATCCGATCCGCGTAGTAGAAGAGCTGATTTGCGCAGCGGAAATACTACTTCTGCTGCACTTTAGTTGGATGAAGTCATAATGATATTGATGATGATAGGATCTGACTTTCTCTGTGTAGATGATTTCGTAAATTAAAAGTACTCCTTGATCTAGAGAGTGCTCCAAATTGGACGACGACTCATTCTCATCAAATCAGAAGAAAGTTACACAAGTATCGTATCAAGACTGAATCATATAGTAGTACGTTGAAGTACAGCTTATTAAGGTTGACATGGCTTCAAAAAATATTCATTTAGTTAGTTCATTACCTCGAATTAATTTCTCGGTTCGGTATCCATGCTTCGCTTCCTTCCGAAGAACGAGATGAATGGATTCAGGAAGCTTAATTTCTCTCTTGAAGGCCATCAAGGTCTGTCTTACAAAGATCATTATTCTAAAGCAGGGTCGAGCATCTCCACGTGAAAAATATATCACACGTCACACTATAAGTATTAAACTTTGAATGCAAACAGTTACGTTACATTAATTTTGCAGATTTTAGAGAAAAAAATGCTTCTTAAAACATCGAAATACCTCATTTAGGAAATCGTAGAAACATAACCAGGGAAACCGCGAATAATATGGAGTCACTGGCGATGAAAAATCTGACGGAGAGACTTTATCAAGAAACGATAATTAAATATTTTCGGGAAAAGGGCACACAAATAGTATTAGTATTTCTTTCAACATGTTTCACAAAGAAGTGCATGCCTAAATGGATTTCTAGTTATTGGATTCTCTTCCGACAAACATCACGGACTGACCCTGATCCATTTTCGGTGAAGAGAGAAGCGTCTATCTAATATGACTTGATGTGACAAGCATACGCTTCCAGTTCCGACTTTCCCGTTATTGGAAAAAAAAGAGCGAGCAACAAATTTGAGTTCAATTCAAGCATTGGAAACAGGCACCTGTGCTTTTACCTTACTTACAACCTTTAAGTTCCTCTATATTAGTATTGCGAACACAGATCTTACCCTCCTTCTATATATATACTTGTGAATGAATTCAAACGGCCTTTCTTAACCATAAAGCTCGCTAAACCGGTTCGTCGGCATGTTTTTCTCCGGACATAAGTATGTACATGTGGTATGTGTTTCTCATTTTCTCCAATCTGACACTTAAGGTCGGAATTTCTCGATAAATTCAAAGAATTAATAGATTTGAAAGTAGATAACATCAAGCCAAATTACAATGTAAATATATCCATAATACAGTACAGGTGCCGAGAAGCAAGGGAGACGGGTGGGGGCATTGCAATACATCTTGATGTGACAAGCATACGCTTCCAGTTCCGACTTTCCCGTTATTGGAAAAAAAGAAGAGATGGAAAGAGTGAGCAACAAATTTGAGTTCAATTCAAGCATTGGAAACAGGCACCTGTGCTTTTACCTTACTTACAACCTTTAAGTTCCTTTATATTAGTATTGCGAGCACAGATCTTACCCTCATTCTATATATACTTGTGAATGAATACAAACGGCCTTTCTTAAGCATAAAGCTCGCTAAACCGGTTCGTCGGCATGTTTTTCTGACATATGTACATGTGGTATGTGTTTCTCATTTTCTTAAATCTGACATTTAAGGTCAACATTTCTCTATAAATTGAAAGAATTAATAGATTTGAAAGTAGATAAAATCAACCCAAATTACAATGTAAATATATCCATAATACAGTACAGGCGCCAAGGAGCAAGGGAGACGAGTGGGGACATTGCAATACATTTAAAAAATTTGAACTCCCAATCCTGCTAATGTCAACTCCCCGATTTTAGGGGTCATTATCGCCCCCGGTTCCGCGGCCCCTGATACAGTATATAAATTACATTATTGCAAGAATTCTTTTGTTATGCAATAAGGACTGGAGCCGGCAGGACTACAAATCCAGTAAGACTTTTAGCCGACATAACGAGCTTTGACTATACAAGGAAGCTAGAACTAAATATGCTAATATTTTCCATTGAAAAGGAATAGTGATGTATTTGATATCGTTGCTCATACATCCGGTATTCTTGTTGATCACTGAACAAGAAGATCACTGCTTACAATACAAACACAGGTAATGTATGTATATTTTGTAGAGAGTACAAATATGAGTTAGCCACATTTCCCCGCTTGCTTACGTTACATGATGAATAGTTTCTCAATAAAAATTTTTAGTGCATAACATTACATTGTTATTGATATGAAGTAAGCGTGCTCGCGTGGAACCTCTTCTCATCTCATCGCGTGGATATTATGAAAAAAAAAAACGATCCGATCCGATCGTAGAATCCAGATAAAAAGGCATTGATGGCTTTATGACGCATTGTGGAGCTGACTTCAAAATGAAAACAAGCATGATTGATGACCACATGGGACCAAGGAGAAGTCACTCATGAGCTTTTCCATTGTTTCCTCTCCGCCTTGCTCCTCATTTCTGCCATTTTCCCTATTTTTTACATCAAAAACTTAGTGATGTAAGAATGAAAGAGTGAGAGTAAAAGGAGTAATAAGTATATTTGCCGGTTCATCTAACAATAAGCTTCAGTGCCTCCTCGAACCTCCTGTTTAATCATTTGTACATGCAGCCTGCTTGCTGCTACGAAGAAAGGAGCGTTACGCTGTTTTTCCTTTTTCTGCAACGCAACGTCTCCTTTGTGAAGCCCACTTCCTCCATTTTCTTCCCAAAAATTATGTGAGAAACATGCCACAAGCTTTTTTCTCATTCTTATAATATCATCTATCTCAATTGAACGGAAGACGTAGAAAGTAACTAACAACGTGGCAAAATGCACACAAACACATTATACTTTGTATCACGACCACCCTCGCCAACAAATATGATATATCAACAACAACAATAACGACCGTTGAGTGGTATTTAGGACAGGCGCTTTTTGATGCAACAACCATTCAATCAAACAATCTAAAAAGAAATTGATATACTCCGCCGCCTCAATGTTTTCAAGTACAATACATATTTATGTGGAGTTGACTAAAGTTTCACTTCATGCCATACCATCATACAACACTACTCTCTAATGTGATCCGCTGATGATGATGATGACGATGACATTCTTTTGGTTGACGGCTACAGGAGAGCCTCTTTGATAGAGTGGGATAAATGGCGGAAGTGATACATTCTACAAAGGCTAGACGATGTCTAGAGCGAGTAAATCGGTGATAGTACCACTATCCTATGAAATGAGAGGATGAGTTGTTAGACCGTCTTCCCTATCCGCTTCCTTCCACTAAATCAGAGAAAGCACGAGAAAAATGATTGTCGGAAGAGGCAGTCTGTCAGAACAGAGATTTTCCAGAGGTATTGCTGATTCTTTATCTTCTTTCAAATTTAATGGATCTCTTTTCTTCTCTAGGCAAGATTCTCTATACACTGTTCTGTTTTCTTCGGATTAGACATATTTAAAGACACAAGAAGGAGAATTTTTAAGAGGCGGAAGTTTTAAGAGGGAAAATTCCTCTCCGACCGGACAGCATGGTTCATGAAGCTTTTATAAGAGTTCACGCTCACGCATTTGAGCTGAAAGAACGAAAAGGAAGAAAGAAAATTCTTACCGCTCCAAGATCAAGTAAGCCATGGTTTTAAATGAGATGATGATACTTCATGCAAAATTTTAAAAGGGAATAGAGTTAGAGAAAACAAGTTCTATATACAAAGCACTTACGTACATACTAGGATCTATCTATTCAAGGCTTAATAAGCTAACGAACGAGTAGTGTTTTTGAAGACTGACTACTACAGGATGATAATCTGACTAACATTGGATGAGAGACTACTCCTCCATAATAGCTTCTACAGCATCATCGCCCCATTAAATTTTTTAACTTCCTCTAATTTCAGTAAACGGAATCCCTTCAAAATTCCTTCCTCTCCATTAAGCATAGTTGTAACTCTAAAGACATAAAATAATTAACAAGCCACCTTTGGATGTCCCCAGGCGATAGTGTTGACTTCATTTGGATTTCAGTTTAATTTTGAGTACTACAAGTAACTGAAAACGTTATATGTTCATCCATCTATCCATATATGAACTCATATTTGTGCTTTTTAAACGAACCAGTCAAGAGTCACTTGGAATCAATGAACGTTTGCTAAACTCTAGTACGAGAGGAGTACTTTTATTGCATTTGATCAGTGGGTGGGTGGAAGAAGACTAGTAAAACCACTTAAGCCGTACCTCTGACAATTGGGTGGGCGTTAGATAGACACCTTCTTGATCGATACACTTTATACTTAGGCTACCTACTAATTACAACACAACGTTCCATTCCAATGAAAGAATGCGTGATGTGTAGGATTTGAGCAGGTATGCTAAAGACAGTTGATGTGATATGTGACGGTTCGAAGAAATATTTTGAAATATCTCAAGAGAAGGGTAGGAGTAGGAGCTGAAACCAGTCTACTAACAAAGTGAGGTACAATGTACAACGTACGTACTTATTTAATGGTCATGTCATGTCAGATCCAAAATGCGTCGTCGTCCGTTACAACTCATGCTTCATGCTTTTCGAGGAAGATGTACTCATTCATCAAAAGCATATTAGATAGGAAGACAAGCAACAAAATAAATCTGGATGTGCGTATTTCCTGCTCCCTCATTTTTTGTACAGACTCCACGCCAAGCTGAAGAAAAAAAAATTCTTTCGTTTTTCTTGTTTGTCAGAGGAAACAGTGTCCCTCCAAGTGATGAGTGTTGCTTTGGTTTCCTGGAATCGTTCTGACAAGTAAGCATCGCATGACGATGATGATGATGAGGATGAGAATGGAGGTCGGTCGGTTGAGACTCTATGACCAGGGATTTCATACAATGGAAACAATACCTAAAGGTGTCATCATTCCCTCTTATGGCCTATAGGAATGTATCATTGTTTGATGGATAAATAGAAATGGAATAGAACAAGCTGTGCTGAGCAGAAACAATGTTCCTTATGAAACA
Organism: Seira musarum; assembly: GCA_027743895.1. Taxonomy (NCBI): domain Eukaryota; kingdom Metazoa; phylum Arthropoda; class Collembola; order Entomobryomorpha; family Entomobryidae; genus Seira; species Seira musarum. The sequence goes on along the minus strand of JAHZMX010001936.1, from coordinate 2,694 downwards.
AGGAAAAAAATTAATTCTGGATTGGACTGGAATATATCACAAGCGTCAAGCGTAGCGATGGCTTGTCTTGACTTTTCTTCCTCAAGCCATGGCTATGAAGTGAACATAACATTATACTGACGAGGAGGATAAGGAGTAGAAGTAGTAAAAGGTAAAATGAGACAAAATTGTAACAGATACTACAAAACATTACGCACTGATACTTTGATACATTATAAGGTAAGTTCTCAACAGAAAACTCGGATGAACTTCTTGAAAGGGTAGGCCATGCCATAAGAGCCTTAACATTTCTTTAAAGCAGCTCAACGGCAACCCAAAGTCGCTCTGATGGTAATCACTAATATGAGTGGGTAGTTTCGTGTATTTACGTCAACGTGATTGTAATTAATTTAGTTTTGGGTTACAGCCCTTAAAATTCTGTTTGTGTCACGAGAAAATTTGAGGAGGATGGAGGACGAGTAAGGTGAAAGGTTACCTTACTTGTGCGTATGGTCTGTGAAATAATGTCAGCTAACAAGATTGTAAGATTTCATTCCTGACTGAGTACATCGAGATGTTTGCTCGTCCATCCAACCTGAAAAAAAGACTATTGATAACGTTCTCTTAAATTTATTCTTTGATTTCATACGTCAGCAATGAAAATTCTACTCATGTTCAAAATGACCTTTCCGTCTCGTTGGATATGATAACCATGCAGATCTATTACGCCACTTATGTTTTCGTAACATTTTCATCCTCATCATAATGGAAATAGTATTTCCACTTACTAACCAAGCAAAAAGACATTTTCTCCATTTATTCAACTCTTTTGGAAAAGTACCCAACAAAACCACTCTTAACGTTCAAAAATTTGCTCATTGAATTAATGTTTATTTCGTGAAACTCTTGACTCTGAATAATATAGGGAAAAAATAAATTTGCTCATTTCTTAAACAAGATAAGTATGCGTCGTTTTCTGCGTACACAATCACATTTTTACATGCTATACATTCCTTGACAAGGACAAATCTGCCACTTGTTTTCTAATGATTTCCTGAAACCGGGACGTTTCGTGAATATACAATGTTGGTTTGATTTTCATTCCTTTTCTCTACAGGAAAGTGTCTTTTATTTAGCTTCTTTAAAAACGTCCTGGATTTCTGGTTTTTATTTACAAAACATCGTATTTTTATTACAATGTTTTGAGTTTTGGAAGAAAATAGGACGAAACGAATAGTGTAGATTTATTGTTCAGACTATTTAAAGGCTTATAGGAGTTTAGGAACTATTTATTATTATTACCGTCTGCGTCGGAGAGAAACTTTCCTTTGACAGGCTTACCTAACCTACTTTGGTTTGCAATCTGGTGTATGCCAAGTCTCAATCCTACATAGATCGTCATCACTAATTTGTAATTCTATTTTTTGCCCGTCAAAGAGGTATAAATTCCTACAAAGGCCTTTACCCTTTCGTTTGTATTCACTTGACATTTAGGAAAAAAAGTTGTTTACTTTGTCTTGTTCTTTGCTAATCTTCAAAAAAGTATCTGTTCTCTTGTGAAACGTTTTAATTTTTTATATACTATTTTGTCTCCTTTAAAAACACTTCAAATTAGTCCTATTTATAAGGTCTGTTTTTTTAAAGAAAGAACGTAGAAAAAATCCGATTTCTCAAAATCAAAACAACATCGCACACTTTCACTTGCTGTCGTAAGTATAAAGTTGTTTTGGGAATCCCCAGTTTTAATCCCCAATAAAGCAAAGCGTGGGTAGTGCGCAAATTGGCGACGATTTTAATTCGATTTGGGACAAATGAAAAGCTTTACTTTTAATCAAGATTAAATTCTTTGCTAATCTTCAAAAAAGTATCTGTTCTCTTGTGAAACGTTTTAATTTTTTATATACTATTTTGTCTCCTTTAAAAAGACGTCAAATTAGTCCTATTTATAAGGTCTGTTTTGTTAAAGAAAGAACGTAGAAAAAATCCGATTTCTCAAAATCAAAACAACATCGCACACTTTCACTTGCTGTTGTAATTGTAAGTATAAAGTTGTCTTGGGAATCCCCAGTTTTAATCCCCAATAAAGCAAAGCGTGGGTAGTGCGCAAATTGGCGACGATTTTAATTCGATTTGGGACAAATGAAAAGCTTTACTTTTAATCAAGATTAAATCTTCAGAGTATTAAAGTAGATAAAGAACAAAGAAACAATTTTCTCAAATGTCACCAATGTTACAGTAATCCAGTGATAAGGAGTGATTCATTATTTTTAGCTGGCAGTCTTTTAAAATTTATATTTGCAGTTGATGTAACTCTTGTCTCTTTTCGTAGTAACTTATCTCCATATGTGTACTTAAAGTGCTCCATCCAATTCGTTAAAAATTGCTAAAAATAATTGTTGTGATAAAAGAAAGCCTCAAAACACAAAAGGCTAGAACAGCCCAAAATCGGTTAGTATTGCATCATAGACTGATGTTAGATAAACTAAACTAGGACAGGGGCAATTTGAAAGCAAGGACTTCTATGGAATAATATTATTATTGTCAAACCTTTAAAGTCAGATAGCCTTTATTGAAAAATAAAATGAGGTGTATTAATATTCTCCAATTCGCTTTAGTGTCACATGAAAGCTTCTAACTTTTAGGACATCGAATAAAAGGATCTTCTCCTCCAGTATCATGTAATTTTCGTAGCATGTGTGGGCGATTTCATGATGA
>JAHZMX010001935.1:0-20920 GCA_027743895.1 Seira musarum | reverse complement strand
CAAAATAAAAACGCTAAAAAGGTTTTTTATACATGTCGTTTCATGTAATGATTGATGGGTGCTTTCTTCAAATCTTGAAAAAAAAAATCTGTGAAAAAAAAGACAAAGCAAACGTTGCATTGCGTTCATGAACTAAAGCCAAACTAAAGTTAGGTTTCCCCTATCAATATCAAGAGGGGAAGGTGTTGCTTTGTGAAAAAATTCGATACAATGTAAGATGAATACACATGGCACGATTCATTTTTGTCACATGGTCCAGTCTAGTTTTGCCGAGTCAAGTGCCGCGCTTTAACGGACATTAACCGTCATAAAAAAAATTGTAGTGAATTTGAAGGAGGAAATAATTATAAGAAATGCTAAAGTTTTTTTTAAAATGATTTTTTCAAATATGACTTGTCTTGATTTTTTGTTCCTTTTCTTTTCCTCGTACATAAAAAATAGATGGATAATGCATGTTATCGCTTACCGTTCTTTCGATAATACGTTCGACCTAGTCAATCAAGCAAGAAATGCGTCTCTTTTTTATTTATATCGCACATCGTACTCTCTCGTTCAGTCAGATTTCCTCTTTGAAAAAATTGAGATTGCCACTGACATTTTTTTTTCTTGAAAAGAGTTTCACAGATTTCCTGTGTAAGAATGAATGACATGACAGCTTTCAATCAACTTTAGTTCCTCCCAGTCAATTCCATAGATAATTTTTAGTCTCAAAGAATTTCGTTCAGGCTTCTTCAACTAGTCTTATTTTAAGAACTCTTGAGATACACATGCATATGCATAGAAGAAACTGACTATGAGAACGAGCGAAGCAAGTGATCTTCGAAAAAAATGGAGATTTTTATCAGAGTTTGCAAGGCTTCATGTAAATATGACGCATTCTTGGCTCTTATTAGTACAGTCGTATTAGAATTTTACTGGTAACAAGTTTGACAGGTAGGAAAGATGTAAGATTCAATTTCAGGAATTTATTAGAAAACTCAAGATGCATTCTTGGCTCTTATTAGTACAGTCGTATTAGAATTTTACTGGTAACAAGTTTGACAGGTAGGAAAGATGTAAGATTCAATTTCAGGAATTTATTAGAAACTCAAGAGTTTGAGTGTCGATTGAAACATGATTGATGTTGGCGACAAGAAGTTTCCTTACCCTTCGTCCTATTTGCATGATTTTTTTTAGACTGGAGTTGTTTCGTTTTGTAACGGATGATATTATTTTTAACATTCTTTTTACATTTCGTGATTTTTCCAATTATGTACATTGTTTCGGACAGAATTAAGAAATTACAATGAGACATGTGGATTTTGCAGAACCAAAAATTATGTATTTTTTCATGCAATGGTTTTGCGTATTCTTATAGTGGTTCATTTATTACGCCTTTGAATTTTTCTCCATACTTTTTAAGCTTTTAGTACTTCTACTTTTCATTCGTGCAAAGTAAAGAATGGCCGAACCATCTTATTCATTCATAAAGTAACACAAAAGAGAGAAAGGACAAGCCAAGACAGGAAACTTTGCTGACGCCAGCTGAAGTTTCCTCTTTTGGCTTGTCTTGTCTTCTTCGTCTTCCATGTCTTGTCTTCACTCTTCAAAGTCTCCGAATCTGAATCCGGAATCTTCTTTTTTTCTTCTTCCATCGCTATAAAGAACACCTACTCACTCTACACTCAGCAATAGCAACAGCATGAAAAAAAACTGAAAGTAAAGTAGAGATGCTTTCTACAATTCCCTTTTTTCAGTGTTTGCATCCATCTCTTCTTTTCTTTTTATTTCAAGACATTTCTTTGGGAAGAAAGAAAGCAAAGGAAAAAAAATAGTACGAAGGGATCTTTCCAATCCGTCCGTCCATCACAAAAACTCTGGAAGAGTGAAAGCCAAGGATATGGGTAGTTTACAAAGCAAAGCTTTACATCACCATACCACATGAAAATGAAAATAGCACAAGTAACGAAAGAAACGATGATAAACTCCCGGTTAGTTTGCCAACCGCGGCTCCCAGGCGCTGATGCATACTGATGATGAAAAGCGTGGGGAAAGGACGATGAAGCTTTTCTTCTTTTTTTTATAATAAAAAAGGCCTTTAGTAAAATATGTACATTATTATTTCGAAAAAAGAGGAATAGATTTTGGCGGATCATTCAGAAAAAAAATATAGATAAAATCCCACTAAGCATTTTTAGTCGGTTGTGTTGTGGTAGTTGTAGGATGCATGTAGTCGTGTTGGTATAAAACATTCTCATTTCTTATTTTCATCGAATTCAAAGTAAGCATAGTAGTAGCAACGGACGCAAAAAAAATAGAGGAAGAAAAGGATCATTTGGGAAACAAAACTGAATTCGAATGAAAGTCTGACTGAATATACTTCAGAAAAAAACAAACCATCCAACCAACAATGCCTTTTTTTGTGTGATTCTCTAAAGAAGTTTTTGTTGAGAGGTAAACTGCTATAACTATAAAAGTAGGTGGCTCAGTTTTCTCCCAAGCTGGATGAAAGCCCTTTCTCTTCTTCTGAGGTTCTTTTTTTGTGATGGGAGATAGCCTATATTGGTTTTTGTTTGAGTTTCGTTTGGTTTTGTTCAAGGAATTGTAATTACATTCGGTGGCAGTGGTACCGCGAACGGGGGTATATTTATTCCTCCTTCCTCGATATTCTTTCCAGAATAGATTTGAAGACGTGGATGTGGAGGATTCACTCAGACTTTGTTTCCTTCTATCCATTCATAAGAAGAAGAAAAAAATAGAGAGAAAAGGGCTTAACAAATGCATTTGACTTGGGGGATTTGGTGGTATGGTATGGCGGTGGTGGTGGTGGAAGATCCTAAATACACATGCATAATGCATAAAATGCTTTATACTTTAATTCGATTGGGGCTTTGAGCCCAGTTTAAAGAGAGGAAATATGTACACACACTACATGCCATGAACGAAACCAAAGAAGTTTAGAATTGAGAATTTGCCTCTTTTTTTGCTGATTTCATGCAGAGTGAATTTCTAGGGTAAAATCAAAATTAGGCATGAAAAAAAAACTTTTAAAAGGATGACATGTAAAACGAGTCAGATAGATTTTGAAAGTTTAGTAAGCGGGGATTTTTAAAGTTGAGAGGGAAAGGAAATTATCTTGTGGTTTGGTCTTGTTCACTTAACTTTTCCATTTACGCCACTTCTCTTAAATGGAATTGCGAATGAAAAAATGAAGGTGTAGAGATGTTGGAACATTTAAATAAAAATTCAATTGGTCAGAAGAGTGAAGAAAGTACTGAAATGGCCAATCCTTTTAAAAATGTAATATGGACAAATCTCTGAATTTTACATTCAACATTAAGAGATCTTTCAATAACTTTGAGATCCACCTTACATCAAGCTTGAGATGATCCTCGCTCTTTTCATTGGCTGCCTCCTTTTTCCCTTCATGTCAATCAAAAAATTTTAATCCAACTCCCCACATCATCCAAAGCATTAGACAATGCAATGTGGTTATGACAGGTTTGAACTGAAACATGGACGGGATTTTGCTTTTAAAAATGCTTTGATTCTGTATCAAATAAAAAGTTTCAACATTGGTTCAGCAGCAAACTCAATCAGCTTCTGCTCTAAATCGAAATGTGTACTTATTTGTTTAGAAATACTTAGTGCTTTTGGAGTCAAACCGTTATATAAGGTACTATCTAAAAAATAATATCAGAGTTTAATTGCATTCAGTTTATTCGGGAGACAGATGAGTCTGTTATTATAATTACGACAATCTTTTGAGTAGGACGTAAATGCTGATGAATTTACGTACTTATGCCGGTTGGACTGTTTGGCCTTCTTCCTTTCCTATTGCTCGCATAAATATGTAGAATGTGCATCCTGTGTAAATCTGAGTTCCATTATTGTACGCAAAGCTGATTTCCGATTTCTCGGTGACAAGTCAAAAGTACTTTTTAGCAAAGCAATAGCAATCTCTTCATGCATCAGTCAGAGGATAAAACCCAAAAAAAGAATACCTTAGAGCAACGAGCAACACAAAAAAAACTTTTGGGATGGGTGTTATTGACGATGTGGATGATGATGATAATGCTAATGCCAAAAGGCAGAACAAAGCTTCAGAAGATTGGCAGAGAGGAAAGATGAATGAAAGATGAGTTTGCTTCTTTTTTTCCTTTCTTTCAAAAACAGTTCTTTTTTCCCTCTTCCTTACAATTTGGAATCATTATTATCAGCATCGTTTCGTGATAATATCAAAATAAGATAAAGAAGCGCTGAAAAAATATATAATGTCAATGGATTTTTTTGTAACATTGATCTGGGCTGGCTCTAGACTGGCTTTGCTAAAAAAACGATATTTTTTTATGTAGGTAGATGCGTTGAAGGAAGTTATAGGAAAAAATATTAATACCACGACACTTTTTACGAAAAAAAAATGAATGTACTTAGGTATGTACGTATGCTTTTGTTGTTGTCACAAGGAAAAAAAATTGTTTGGAAGAGGAGCAGGAAGAGGTTAGCATGCATGCATAACAAACACTAAAAACACGGCTTGGTTTGGCTTCCCTGCATAAGTTTAGTGCGTCAACAACGAGATTTGAAACAGAGGGAAAGAAAGATTGAAAGAGTTGTTCGTTCTGAGATGCGGGAGACGAAGAGAAAAAAGGGAAGCGCGATGACTGACTTCGGCTTCAAAGTTAAGACAGCTTTTGTCACAACAAAAAAACTTGTGAATAAAATATACATGCATTCAATCTGCATTGGAATGAGGTGATTTTTATGTCACCGTTGAAAGAAAACAGCTAAAAACGGAAAATGCTGTATAAACGACCTACATGGATATAGTTTTCCATATAATTTACATCCCGATATAAACGTCTTATGCCAGAGAAAAAAACAACAGAATTGAGATGTTAAGGACAAAAAATATAATATATAATTTTGAGGTACTTTTTTAGTTTTTTCCATCCTGACTAGACGCTCTTTTTTTTATAATTTTGACATGTTCATGTGATCCACACCTTAGCAATGTCTCAATTCTCAATTGAAACGGCAGTAGCCTAAATTCCTCCAAAATATCTCGATTGCTTGAATGACATGATACAATTTTTTTTTGTTCTGAACTAAGGTATCATTTGATGATGGATGACGTAAGTAATTAGATCACGTTATATTCATATTACCCCAGCCAAGTTTTGTTGTACGCACACTGAAACAACACGTCATAAACCACAAGAGTTTGATTGTGATTGTGTGTGTGTGTAACCTTAATGAGGTTCCAAGTTCAAAACCATTTTTTTTCTCGTTGTGCGTAAAATGATTTTTTTTCATCTGGGTCTAGTCTATTTGTGGAGATGCCGTGACTGGGAATGATGCACGCAATTAGCTATTTCTAGAAAATAAGATTCAGGAACATGAAAGAGCAAGTATACCACAGTTTCTTTATTTAATTGGGGGCTACGAATTAAACGACTCTAAAAAAATTAAGGGTTTGGGTTGAATAATACAAATTGAAGAAATCTGTCCATAGGGTTTAACTGAATTTTATTTCGCAAGTTTAATCCTAAAAGTGTCAGCAACAAAAAAAACTTTAAGTATGCTTTAACGCCTCGATGATCTATTAGGGCAAATACAGTTTCTGAACTTGCAATAAAAAAATAAAAATATTGTGAGTGAGGTACACATCACATCTCGTGACTAAATGTATATAAAAGAATTTCTAAACGGAAAATCATTTAAAATTTTTTGCCAAGTTTTGGAAGGTGGAACAAATGAAAGAAACAAAGTTCCTCAAAAGTTTGACATTTCGCAAGTTATGATAATTTCAGCTTAAATGAAATTAAATGATTCTTGTTACACACGTTGGACTTTGGACAACTCCATTTTTGTGTGAGTCATTGGACCAAAGAAGAGATGAAGCTGCGGAAGGGTGAAAAACCTATTACATACTCAAATTCTAAGCTCAAACTGTGAAAGCTTTTCGTGGACAATGGAAATTCACACGTCATGACACCATTAAATTGTAACTTTTTATCCGATTTATCGAATTTTATTAAGACATCTATATCCTATTTTAAAAGCAAACCACATAGTGACAAACATATTTTTTACGGTTGCGGCATTCTCAGCGGCTGAAAACATTCTCATTCATGTAAATAGAACTGTCCCCTGATTATTATGAATAGGCTTACTTACATAATAATATTTTTGTAAAATCAACCATTCACTTGTAACTGAGAGGATTAGAAAAATATTTTGCATAGAAAATAATATGTAATTCAATACTATGAATGAATTATGGTTTTAATATAAAAAACGTCTTTCGAATAGAATTTTCTTTGAGTTAGGCAATACGGAAAATTTCAAAAGCGAATCATTCGCATGCGTAAAAAAATTATGTGATTCAGGATCCGGTGGTTTTTTAAAGAAAAAAGATTTTCTAAAAACCTGCTTATGTAAAAGTCAGCAGGCGTGCTCCCGTTCAGGCTGTGCCAATTCGTCATAGAAGAACGAGTCATCGACTTCATCGCCACAGTAAAATAAGACATTTTAGTCAAATAAAATGCTCTCATCTATTTCATGAAATGTGATAAATATGAAAATGAAATAGAATAATTATTCCATTTAAAAGACACTTGTGAAAAGTTTTTTATGTGATTCCCTTCCATTTCCATCCATTCACATTCACCAGCCATATCAAAAAGGGGTTGAGCTCGAACGTGGTAGTGTTTGTGAAAGGGACACAGAAAATTGTAAAGTTGGAATTTAAAAAAACTTTGTTTTGCTTTTCATTTTTTTGAATGAGTACACGTCTCCTGTGAAGATGCTCCTTTTTTAGGATGACTGTTCAATTGATACGAAGAATGATTGTGTTTGATAAAGAAAAAAATATGCGTGTCATGATCCATGATTCAACACTTCCTTTCATTCGCATTTTTACTCTTTGATTCGGTTTTGGTAGTCGGTAGCTTTAGTTTCGTTCATGAAGAGTGAGTACAGTTAGTGTAATCTAATACGTTATGCATGATATCTTGATACCACATAGTCCTCTCGTCTCTTTTCGCACTACTCTACATGATATGATGTATTTACAAAATTATCGATTATGATGATGATGATAAGGATACGATGAGATATGGTTATTGATACGACGAAAGTGCACCATGCGTACAAAAATGTGGCGTGTGTGTGTGCATTCATGCGGTATTTGAGTTGAAGGAAAAGAGGTAGGTACACGATCCTTGTTTCGCTTCCCTCAAATAAATCAGAAGCAGAAGTTGTCTACAATTTTGATTCATCTCTGGCTATTCCTTTCAAAATCATAATCAATAGATGTGTAATGTAATCTTCATGCTTATTTATCCTATTAAAATGTCAATTTTTAAAACGCTCATAACCATAAAAACTTTAACCAACGCTCTTGTGGAAATTGTCCCGAATCCACTATCTTAACAGGAATTCGTTTTTTATGTTATGGCATTAGCCGTAATTAGCGCTTTTACTGAATAAATTATGCTATGCACGATTTGTGTACGGAAAACTTTCCATGATAAAAATTTAAATCAAAAGTATTTTAAGTGTGTAAGGAAGAGAATGAAAAGGTTACTTACGCATAAACAAGAGGAAAAAATTGGTTAACAATTTGACCTATTGTACTTATTGAGTGAAAAGATGATTTATGGATCATTTTGTTTTTGAAATGAATGACCATGAAACGTACTTGGACTCGGGCCCGATGAAAGCTGAGGTCCAGTCGGATTGTTGCAGTAGAGTGGAGGTGTAGACGGATCTTGATGACTTGGGCTCATGTGAGGGTAGAGGTTCATCGTTAGCGGGGTTAAATGTCCACTATTAGTTGGGCTCAACTGACCACCAGCACTGGCTCCCGGTGGAACGACACCAACACCTCCACCAGGTCCTGCATTCCCTCCTACGCTCCCCATTATTTCTGCCATGCAAGGTTGACTGGCAATAAAGCCGGATTCCATGGCTGACTCAAAACCTCCTAATGAGTCTTCCAGAGAGGAACCAGGACTACTTGCGTTGTTCACCATTTGATGATGCTGCTGCTGACCTACACTATTATGATGGCCATTGTGATGAGCACCAACAGCAACAGCAGATGATGGGGATGAGGAGACGTTACTTGAACCGCCAGTACTGTTTACACTATTAACAGAGTTGCCGTTTGACGATGTTGTGTGACCACTGATCACATTCCGTGTCCAACAAGGGGACACTCTGTCAATCATTATTGTTTGCTCTCTGATTGCGATTGTGGATTGATTGACGTGTCTTGATGACTTTAGGGTTGATTGACGATTTTTTATGTAGGTTTCCCCCTTTTCAAACTTCTATTATTACTATTTTGAAGGAAATGAGGAATGTCACGTTGAAGACGAACAAGAATTCTTTGAATTTTACTCTGAACAATTTCCCATTTTCTTCTCTTCTTTACGAAAAAGAACCAAACAAGTGCATTTTATATTTTTACTCTTTCTCATCCCTTCCCGAACCCTTCTTTTTCCTGCTGGTTTGGTGGTGTTGCGAAACTTATATTATTCCACTCAGCAAAACGATGGAAGCTCGTGTCAAAATCTTAAAGGGTTAAAACAAAAAAAGGTTAGTTCAACTCAACTAGTCCTTTTTTACTTCTATTTCTATTCTTTTGTCCTTTTTTTCTCGTAAAAGACCGCTTGGTTCGCTTCTTTTTCTCGTGTTCTCATTCACGGACTACTGGGACTACTACTTGTATGCAGCAATAACTGCAGGAGACCATATGTTTCAACTTTTGCAGGAAATTCCTTGACAAGGGAATAAAGTACATGGGAGACATAAGAAAAGGCGAAAAAACTTTTCTTGTTCTGTTACATGTGTCTCCCTTCACCAAAGTTCATTTTTCAATCTGTTTTTTTTTCTTCTTCTTTTTCTGCTGAAATATAATAGTTTAATCGTATCATGTGAGGAGTGAAAAACAGAGAATTATTATTTTCCTCTTGGTATTGCCAGCATGCCTTGCTCTTTACTGCAATGGGTTATGTTATGGAACGTGATTTTTTTTTGGCCAGCGGGGTTAGTTGCGAAAAGAAGGGATGCGATGATATTTTTTGTTTCCTCCCTTTTCTGTTCATAAAATTAGTTATGGCAATCTTATCGACGAGTTATCTCTGGTTTCATCTCTCTGCTGGTCCGGGTTGAACTTTGACAGTATTTGAATCGATGAGTAAAAGGAAATGTTGCAAGTGATTTTTATTTACTGCTAAAAGCCTCTTCTGATGTGATGTGATGCCTCCAACTAAACTAGTCTACTCTCGTCTTCTTCTTCAGACTGGATGAGAAGTTCGCTTTTTCCTCCCTGCTTACTTTCACCACTTGCCAAAACCTAATAAATCACTCTCTCTTTTTCTTAGATAGTTTCCTCCTGATTTTGCTTTTTCTATATGGGTGCATGTATGGAAGCAAAGAAGTACAAGAACGATCTTTTCCTTTTCTCTTTTCCTCTGTGAACTACTACCGCTACCACATTACATTACACGTCTCGTTTACTTACTTACAGTTCCCCTTCCGTTTATTATTGCATTATACGGTTTATAGCTCACTTATATTTATTCACTTGAGCCTAATAAAACTCCATAATCGGATCGGTTAGGTTGTTGGCCATAGACAAACAACTAGCTCGGATATGTCACATCAGTATCAGCTGCGGGGTAAATAAATAAAGTGTGGTGGAGTGTATCTTTTCCACTAATTCCAACCTTATTTTATTCCACTCAGGAAACTCTTATGATTATTTTAAATGTCAGATTATGGAACCACACATGAGATTTTCCAGCCAAATGTCACTGCATTCAGCACACATGAAACAGCGTTCGTGAACAATAAACAGTTTATTTTATTTTTTTCATGTAGGGTTGGTCGATTTTATTTATATTTTTTGGGGTATTTGTGCATTTTTTTGGAACCGTTGTGCATCCCATGGGACGAATACAGTGGGGCTTAAGTACCGTAACAAAATACAACGATAACAATGAATTGAAATGCATTCACTAGTGTTGTTGTTCAGGAATTTCACTACAGAAGCAGAAATAGATCCGGTTTTTGTATTATTCCAACCTTATTTTATTCCACTCAGGAAACTCTTATGATTATTTTAAATGTCAGATTATAGAATCACACATGAGATTTTCCAGCCAAATGTCATTCAGCACACATGAACAACAGCGTTTGTGAACAATAAACAGTTTATTTTATTTTTTTCATGTAGGGTTGGTCGATTTTATTTATATTTTTGGGGTATTTGTGCATTTTTTTGGAACCGTTGTGCATCCCATGGGACGAATACAGTGGGGCTTAAGTACCGTAACAAAATACAACAATAACAATGAATTGAAATGCATTCACTAGTGTTGTTGTTTAGGAATTTCACTACAGAAGCAGAAATAGATCCGGTTTTTGTATAGGAAAATGTTCTTTACTCGACGTAAACAGCTTTATTTTGTCTTTTTTGGTGAAAGCAACCCTTTTTTGTTGAAAGGAAAGAGAGAAAACCACCACCACCGCACCACTTTTTTCTACCACCAACCACGAGCACTTTTACTATTCTGATTCCACAATAGCTGGAAATCCTTTTCTCTAGAATCAAGTCAAGAGCGTGTATGTATGTATACCAAAACCAAACCACTTCTGATGGGAGGGATTGAGGGTGGGAAAAAAATTCCTTTTCTTTTCACCACTTTAAAAAATATCTTCCAAAGTCCGTTTTTATTTCATTTCTTGAAGAAGAAAACGGTTCAAGAATTCCAGGCCAGTTATGTAGTTACATAAATCGCTTTCTCTTTCTCTCTTGTACTATTTTTTTGACAACGACAACGTTTACGAAGGAGGAAAAGAAGTTGTAAAAACTATATTTGCCACATGTTGCGGGTCCATTATGGAGAAAACTGAGGACATTCAATAATGTTTCATACGAAGAGTATCACACAGTAGCACTTTCTTCTTTTTCTGCTTGAGAGAGATGCTGATGTGAGTAGTAAAAACTAATATAATAATAATATTATCCTTCCTTACTGACGTTCTATTACTTTGGCTTTGGCTTGGTTTCTCCAATCCACTAAAAAAAGAGTGGGAACTACTTCTTCTCACTCCTGGATCTGGTTACATACAATCCACGTTTTTCTAGAGCTTGTCGTTTTGCCTTGAAGAGTGAGAAGTTGAAGTAAAAAAACTGTATGAGAACCTCTTCTCAAAGACAATCGGATCACACGCTAAAAAAATGCTTCAGCTTTTTTCGTTCCTCCGTCTTTGGGATACTAAAGCAATGCAATGGTCATGGTTTCTTGGTATCAGTGAGTGAATGACGAGAAGTTATTGTTGTGATAGCTGTATACATGTAGCTGNAGAGATGCTGATGTGAGTAGTAAAAACTAATATAATAATAATATTATCCTTCCTTACTGACGTTCTATTACTTTAGCTTTGGCTTGGTTTCTCCAATCCACTAAAAAAAGAGTGGGAACTACTTCTTCTCACTCCTGGATCTGGTTACATACAATCCACGTTTTTGTAGAGCTTGTCGTTTTGCCTTGAAGAGTGAGAAGTTGAAGTAAAAAAAAACTGTATGAGAACCTCTTCTCAAAGACAATCGGATCACACGCTAAAAAAATGTTTCAGCTTTTTTCGTTCCTCCGTCTTTGGGATACTAAAGCAATGCAATGGTCATGGTTTCTTGGTATCAGTGAGTGAATGACGAGAAGTTATTGTTGTGATAGCTGTATACATGTAGCTGAGATGATGAAGAAGGAATAGCCACTTGTCTTGTGTAATACAATGTATTTACAAATGCGGTGTTTTCCTTTCTTGCACAATCATGATATAATCCTCGAGATTCTCATCACAAACACCATCATATTCGATTCGGCTTCTCCAGTGTCTGTTTGAAATGGTGAGATGAGTTTCGATTCTCCTCGTCCGAGTCTGATGCTTGCGAGTCCGTGAATGTATGCTTTTCTCCTTTTATTCCGGGTGGGTAGCCTTTGATCTGTACAGATAGAAAATGTGTTACGTACGATACAAATACAAATACAAAAGCCAGAACAGAAGAGTAAAAAGGCTTGAGATTATGGTGATATGATGGCCATGGTGTCGGTGATGATGACGATGATCATGTTGTTTGTTGCTTTTCCCATTATTCTTACACTTCGTTTAGCAGCCAGTCATGCGACCAGCTGGATTCGATTCTCCGCTCAATGATTAAGAAATTGATTTCCATTTCGTTTTGTCTTATGAAATGGAAAGGGTAGGTAGCCACTTGACCTGATCAATGGAACCACGTTCTTTAAATCCGATTTTGATTTTTACAAAAAGCTTCCAAAAAATGCCCAAACGAATTGGTGAATTGGAAAAGTCAAAAACAAAAGATTTCCTTTTCGCATTTGAATAAAATATGTGAATAGTTTTGCTTTCTGATGTTTTGTTTCTCTTTGTGGACGTGGTTTATTGAAAGTGACAAAATGCAATTAAAACGAACGATGTATGCATACAGACTTGTCTAGACTTGGATGAAGTGTAAAGACAGGAGAAAAAAGAAAAATGACACCGTCTTTTCTGTGAGATTTACCTACATCCACTTTTAGAGGAGTGATGTGATGAGAGCGATATGCATATGCGTTTTTCCCAAAGCTACACACGCTATCCACTAACGCAAGACATCTTAAACTTCAAGGAAAAAAGTTTACTTTTTTTGTGCTGCAGAATCTTATGACGTGTTGATGTTTTAAATGCAAATGACAACTTTGATTTTCTTTTGTCCTTTTTTTGTGATATCTTGTATTGCAAATTATGTTGACGTTGACTAACTAAGCAAGTTTTAAAGGACGACGACTTTAAGATCTGATGAAAATATGAACTCCAGGAATTTACGAATTCCAATTTTTGGTAACAAAATAGGCTAAAGTTTTCTTTCGAAATTCGAATGATTTTGAATTCATCGTTTTCTACATATAACCTCATAAATTCCAATCTTAATTCCCCCTTAAAAATGATAACATTAAAGCCCTGGTTTTGAGATGCAAGGTAATTTCAAAACTGAACCGAATCAAATTAAAGAATTATATTTCTTTTTTTAAATCAAGTCAAAAGGATCTTACCTTAATCCTTTCTCTCTCTCGCACACTGATTCATAGTTTTCATGTGAGATTGAGGCATCGGTGCCGTTCGTTCGTATGTCAGTGCGAAGATCTATGTTGCCTTGAAATTAATCCCGTGTGATACCCTTCCTTTTTCCAGGCATCTCTCTAGACTCGTCCCAATCGCTCACAAGAATACTATGAAGGATTTTTTTTGTTTCGTAGCTGTGAGCTTACGAGGGTTGATTTAAATCGAAAAATCCAAAACGGCACTTGGTTTTATTCGAGCTGACACGCACTTTCAATCCAACTTTTTCCACTTATGATAAAATTATTCTTCCAAAAAAGATCTTTTTCTACGGGGAAACGCGGAATACGTAAAAAGCGTAAGAGTAACGCGGCAGCTGTCGAAAAACAGAAGCAAACGTTCCTTGGAATCGCTATTTTTGTTACACTTTACACCATCACGCTAAACAAACTGACATGAGTTGAGCAAGTTCTTGTACCGATATTTTTTTCTTAATAAAAATCTCGTGTTTTAAAAGATGCATTGATGATATGACTATGACAGTGTAGTAGTCACATTGCCACGATGAATTGCTTAGTGGTGATCGGTTCCTTTCCAAAACCTGTGTGTCTTTGAGAAACCGAACCGGGTATTTTTTAAGGGTAGTTGAGACAAGGTTGAGTCAGAGTGGTGGAGGATAACGTGGAAAACGAGACTGTTTGTGGGGATCAGGTCCGCTTTAAGAAAATGTGCTGGTTTTCGTTTTCTCCAAACTTGAGAGAGTGAGCTTATAAGCCTGCATCCAGAACGAAAGGAAACCACTCAACTCGTCGACTACTACAGTTTACTCCTTCTCTAACTCCTTCTTTCTACGCAGATACATACATACTTACTCACTCACTTCGTTAGCAAATACAGAATCCTGCATCAACCACCAACGAAACCACATTGAGACGTAGTAGTAGTAGTAGTAATGGCAGTGGCAGCAGTAAAAAACTTTCGGCTCAACCAGATAGATAGGAAAGGATTACAAAAAATTAAGCTGTGAATGTCGTGCTAAGCAATGCAATGCACACGCAACGCAATATTGAGAAAGATGGGGTAGGGTGAGTTTGCAAGATGATCAAGTCTAGTCACTGTGGTGGTTGTAGAAGTACTGCTTGTATCATATTGCATCTTTGTTAGGAAGATTTTTTTAATCAAATCGTTTCATTATTTTATAGTCCTACAATAACAAAACAGTGTCACTATTGTTTCGAGGAATTAATTGAGTTGTATCAACAGATTATTGTCGAGTGGATTAAAAACGATCTCTGTATCTTCATCTACATCGATGATGTAACCCTTTAACCGATTTGCTGTTAATTTCTATTTCTGATTCGTCCATAGCATTTATAAAATGTGATTCGTAAGTATTTCATGGCAAAAGCTTTAGCTTATCGTTAGCTTTCTTTTCGTTTTAAAATGGAAATAAAGAAAAGCATGTCCAACGACAATACAATATTTATACATTCATTTCATTCATTATATTCGACAGTAGCGCTACAACAATAAAATCTTTCTAAAGTGTATTCAAATTTTCTGAAAAACATTGCATACACGCGCAACAATAATGCCATCATCATCGTCATCATTCCATTGCTAAACAAAAAAATGAAATAAATAAGGACATATATATACACGCGGATAAAACTATAAAAAAGTTAAGTGAGCCCAACCAGCCAAGCCAAGCCAAACCAAACTCAAACCAGCCACACTTCTCTATTCTCTTCTCATTTTCTTTTCTTTTTACTTTCCACTGCCTTCAAAATTTTCGCTTCTTCGTATTTTACAATAATATCATGTCGAATTATTTTTGTATGCAGGGAAACATGCATCATGCATGCCATGCTAAAGCCTTCTTTCCATTGTAAACTTTTTTTTGCCGTGAATTTTCACAATACAAAACAAAACAAAACACCACCATCACCAATGCCGCCGCCGCCACCACTATTACAACTACTGTTCTTTTGCTATCCAATGTCTAAAAAGAAAAAAAGGGGAGATGACGTTTTTGGCATCGAGGAAACAATGAGATCACTCAGCCATGCCGTCATAAATTTATCCAGTCGATTTTTGCCATAAGTTCCTAAAACTTCCTCCATCGCTCTCTTCACTCACACTCATTCATTCATTTTCATACTTTTACTTATCCACGGTGGAAGAAGTAGAAAAAAAACAATATAGCTCTCACTTACTTTTCCAGAATTACCATACTCCATTATTATAATACTTAAAATGCTTTTTCATGTGGATGCAATGAATCAATGAAAAACTATTAGAATGCATCAGCCTTGGTTGCCAGACTGGGATTTCGTTACTTAACTTGTTATCAACTCAGAAAAAAAAGTTTCACCCACTCCACTCCACTCTGCAACTCTTCTTTCATCCTTTTGTTCTGGAATTTTCATCGTCACGTCATTTCATTTTGCATGAAAACTTGAGAATTTTTTTTAAAAATTAATAATATCTCTCCAACTACTTACATAAGTAACTCCATAGTGGTTTCATTAGTATTAACAATGCCAAGAAGTAGTTTTAGACAAAGAAGAAGAAAAGGTGTAGGTATGCAANCACTTACTTTTCCAGAATTACCATACTCCATTATTATAATACTTAAAATGCTTTTTCATGTGGATGCAATGAATCAATGAAAAACTATTAGAATGCATCAGCCTTGGTTGCCAGACTGGGATTTCGTTACTTAACTTGTTATCAACTCAGAAAAAAAAGTTTCACCCACTCCACTCCACTCTGCAACTCTTCTTTCATCCTTTTGTTCTGGAATTTTCATCGTCACGTCATTTCATTTTGCATGAAAACTTGAGAATTTTTTTTAAAAATTAATAATATCTCTCCAACTACTTACATAAGTAACTCCATAGTGGTTTCATTAGTATTAACAATGCCAAGAAGTAGTTTTAGACAAAGAAGAAGAAAAGGTGTAGGTATGCAAAAGAAAAGTAAAATTGAGTTTGCTCAAGTTTATTATGAAAACAATACGGCACAAACGTTTTTTTTTTCTCTACGGAAGACTTCTTTAGGTTACCGGAAAGACCTACATTGTTCTTCAGGAAAGAGCAACTTTAAAAAGCAACTTTTTCCTGAGAAGAGGGAAATGTTTTTAATGCCAAGTCGATTCTATTGTTAGGAAAAAATGTCTCACTGCATTTCTTAAATATTCATCTTTTCCCTATTTCTCCTTTCTCTCGTGAAAATGAAGGGAAGAAACAGAAAAAAGCTTCGTCTCTTCTTCATTCGGGTAAAAGTGGGCAAAGTAAAAAAAAGGGAACCGAACTGAATTTTTCATTGTCACATGCAGTCATCCCTCTCATTCTAGATTCTTAGACTTTTTTTGTTTGGGTGGTTGGTAGTGGTAAGAAGTAGTAGTGGTGGTTTCGTTTCGTTGTTGTATCTGTAGTGGTAAAAAACATGAAAATCTAAAAATGTCGCACTTTACAATGAGAAAAAGGCTGGGATTATGAGATGAGAAGAAGAAGAAGAGAATAGGATAAAGAATAGAAAAAAGTCACGAGGATGGATGGAGAAAATGTCTTTTAAAAACGTCTTAATCCACTCATTCTCTCCTTTATTGTAATGAATAGGATGACGATGGAAGAATGACAAAAAAGAGAGAATGCCGCAAAAAAGGCGAATAAAGCTGTAGTGTCTCACGCTGCTCTGACCATAGGAGTTTTTAGCTCCGTATGACTTCTTTATTGTCACTTGAATGTTGTGTTGTGAGCTGTGATGTCGATGTCGAATGCGATATACAAAAGGTGGTGGTGATGGTGTCACAAGAAATCTCGATATAAGGCAAGTGTGTGGCACAAAAGCAGTAACGGATTGATATCAAATCAAGTTGTCCTTCTACGGAATAAATTCATGATTGCATTAGACGGATAAAAATGCTTTATATTTAGATTTGACTTTATTCACACTTTTGTATTCATACATATCACTTGTTTGTTTGTTATTCTTCAAGTAAAATGCTTTTGAAAAATTCAATGTATGTTTGTAAGCGTGTCATGTAAAACTGCTACTGCTACTGTGACATTAAGATTTTTTACTTATGGGGAAAATAACATCTGTATTTTAGTTTTTATGGTTCATTCACAATTTTTTTTAAGTTCACACAATGAAACATTTTTTTAATGCTGAGTCAGAAATGGAAAATGGTTTTTTGTTCCAAAGAAAATCTTTTTTTATCAATCTTTCGATGAAACTTGAATTGTGGCTCGTCTCTGTCTGGTATGATCCATCCGATGATAAAGCAATTTTTTTATCATTTTGCTTATCATTCTCTCAATTAACTGGTGGGTTGTTGAAATAAAAACCGCAGGCAAGCCAAAGCTAGGGAAAGATGAAAATGTGCGGAAGTGTGTATTTCTAGAAAAAAAATGTTTTGTTAAAGCTCTGTTGTTGAGTGGAAATTGAGTTAATTTCTAAATGTCGATATGCAATTCGTAAGCCGTGACTTTAATGAAAAGAAAATCTGTAAAGTTGACTTTTTTCTGCCACGCTTCCTAGTTTTCCGGCGGAGGGAAACCATCAAGCAATGAAATATCATTTTTATAGCTACTTATTAAAATATGCATAATTTCTCATTCTTTTTACCCTTTTCTTCTTTGAACTGACGGAAGAAGAAGAAAAAAATTTCTTTATGTCTTTGTTGCAGAAAAAATGATTGTTCCTCTAAATGTTAGGGTTTTTAGTTTAGGTGCACTGACTGGATTCGATTGTGTACTGCTCTTGTACTAAAGCAATAATTCATTCGCGGATGAAGTGCAAGCAAATAATAATTTTTCATTTTTTACGGAGACTCTAGCAGGGGATTGTAACAGTAGTAGCGAAAGCTCAGCAGAAGCCAAGCCAGGGAGTGAGTTAACTTGATGCATCTTATTTGAGAAAATCCCCTTGTATTTTTAGAGGATAATACGTGAAAGAGCGTAGGTATTTATCAAGTTAGAAAATATTCACTTTTGATATTTAACTTTTTTTACGGGAATGTTTATCAAAACATGACTACTGCGTTTTCGCCTTTTGTTGCATCTTTTCTTGTGGAAAAACACACGGTTTGTCTTGTCCTGTCGGCTTCGCACAAAAGCAGGAAAAATGAATGGTGCAAAAGTACATACATTGTAAGACAAGGAAGATAAAAGGGCTGGCTATCTCTATTCATATTCAATAATACATCTTTCCCTTCCCTTTATTTCTGGAATAAGCTCTGGAATTTCATTCAACATGTCCATAACTTAACTCAAATATATGCTTTTCGTATCACTTGCTTAAATCGAGGGAGGATTTCATTGCATTGGTTGGGACACTAAAATGTAAATTATTATATCACCATCACCAAGTTTTAAATTAAGAGGGGCTCGAAAGCTTTTTAATAAGTGCTAAATGTCAAAAAATTATAAGGCTTAATTTGTAATGGTTTAATAAGGTAGAACAAGTTTTGGTGTATGGTAAGTATGCTCAGTAGATTGAGAAAAGTTACCTTTTTTTCTTCTCTTCACCTCACCCTTCTTATTCTTCCTTTATCGTGTTTTCCCATGGGCATTCAAGCGTGCAGATAAAAAAAAGTACAAAAGTTGTCCGAGTACAAACAAGATGGATGGGGAATATGTACACCTTGGATGAGGATGAGGAAAGGTAATCTTTGGTCAACGAAGCATATCATATTAATACGCATACGTAACAATATATTTTGATCCGGGGAGAAAAAAAAGAGAAAATTTAAGTGAACATCGACCAAGGGAGTGAGTGACTGACTGAAAAACATCTCAGAGGCTTTCGTCCGGAACCAGATAAAACGGAGGTATTTGTTAAGTAAACGAAAAGATGGACAACTTGACCATATATCTGGGGCGAAGAAAGGTCAGCTGATGGTCATCCCTTATGAGGAGTCAAGTCAAAGTACGTATTTGCTGCACATACAATCTCATGCTCATGATGGAAATAATCCTTTTGGAAAGAAGGATAAAAAGTGAAGAAAATGGCAAAAATCCCTTTTTTTAAGAGAGATAGAAGATGTCCCAGTGGACAGCCGAGTGTCAGTGATCCTGACCAGTGGTCTTGACACGAGCTCGTAAATCACCATTAGCAGCTCAAAAAAAGTAGCTCGATAGAGTTTTCTAAAGCACATGAAGCACTCATCCAAAAAAACCAGCGTGGAATATGAGAGTTGAGTTGCATCTAAATCTGGTCCAAAACTCCTTCACAGGCGGCGATGGGAAAAACTGTCTCCTAAAAGTAATCAGTTTAGTGTCCCATCTCAAGATCATTGTCGTGGTGTAATGTACATGCAAGTCCATCCATTTCCATTTATTTACTCACAATCAGTCCATCGAAATCCATAATCTGAGATTCACTACAGATTTGCATAAAAATGAAAACAAGGAAATAATTGTTCATCTAGTTTTTTTCTGCAGTTTTAGTTTTTTTAGTTTAGTTCCGCCTTTTACAAAAACATAAAAAAGATGCATGCATGACTAAATAAGGTTTCAGTATCCAACTGGGAATAGTAATTGCCCAGAAAGAGGAGATAAGACACCTTAGAAGTTCATAAAATCCGAGTTTAGCTAGCTATTTCACTCAATCTACATTGTTTTATTTTTTGGGGGTATAAAAAGCGAACATGTATTCTCTTCTACTTCTTTTTTGCTTAATCCGCCTACCATACCGTCTATCTCCCAAGGACTTTTTTGTACTTTCTCTCTCTCCCTTTTATTTTAAAAGGAGGAAGAGTAAAAGTAACGGGGTGAATGTGAAAGTATGCAGCGATTCATTGTAAATGAAAAAGGGGAATGAGGAAGAGGGTAGGAAAAAGATAAAATGAGAAAAAGTGAATAAAAACACGAAAATGTTATGCATACGACTTCTATGATGTGACTTTATGAGTGCCATAAGGTCTTTTCCTTCTTCTAAAAAAACTACAAGGACATGCTTCTGTCTGTTACGTAGTACGAGTAGTTTAGTAAGTGTTTTCTTTTTTTTCTCCTTTTTTTATTTCATGACCATAAAAAAGAGAGAAAGTCACGGTATGATTATCATACGTTTTAAATGCTCCTCGTTTTATTGCTCCAGCTTAGCATTTTCATTTATTTTGAGAGAGAGAGTGCAAGATTGTAATTCCATGATTTCAAGATAATCATCGTTTTAAAAAGAGAGGGAACTATGCACTTCTTTTAAGAAGACATTGTCATTGTCGGGGATTATATGGCAGGTTCTATTTAATTCCATCGTAAAAAATGGATCTCAAATCGCCTCACACATGACCCCATTCAGTAGCAGTACAAAGTAAATTGTTATGATTATGTCCACAATTAGAATGAATAACTTATACTAAAGCGAAGTGATAAAGTACTCTGGAATGTTGGTAGCTTTCTAGAGGAGAAGATGAATGTGAGTTTTACTACGGGTGAATTGGGTACTCAACACAGACTTTTATGACGTCATATCCATTGTCATCATAACTTTATTATAGAAATAAAAATGCCACTTGAGAAAACTTCTCTGTTCTCACCAACTTTTTCACCTGTTGAATGATACACACTCGTCGAAAAAGAAACTGGAGAAAATCCTAGTCGTTCTGGTTCTGGCTTACTGGTTGGTGTGTGGTGGGGCTTTGTGCGGTCACTGTCCTAGTCGTGGGCAATGCTCATATTTCATGTTATTATGACCACATAATAGTTGCGCTGACAAGAAGACACTGTTTTTTAGGAAGTTCATGTAAACACGCTATCCCATCTTCCGCTACGTGACTGTGATTTTGTACAAGGAA
>JAHZMX010001934.1:0-37730 GCA_027743895.1 Seira musarum | reverse complement strand
CAAAGATTCATTTATATTAAATCACATTAAAAGATGCATGCCCGCAGACTTCTGTATTCTCCACATGTTTAAAGATTTAGGGACCTCTATTTTTACAGCTTTCATTACCTATAATAGATATCGGAGAGCAATCGATCATATTTTGATTCCACTTTTTCAATTGCCCCCAAGAAACATTGTTATAATATAATGATGTGAAAATGCATGCAGGAATGTTTCGGTTTCGACACGTCTTGATCACATTGCACCTGCAGAATGATAATAGTTTTTGCACTATCCAAACTGGATTTTGCCTTTAAAAAATGAAAATCTCTAAAATTAAGGATTTTTTCAGACAGCTAGACAAATGCCCCCTTTAATGCTCTATGCAAGTTGCATGATGAAAGACAGGAGTACTTTTATTGCGATAAGTCTGTCGTATCACATTGTACCTGTCTGGAAATATGCAGTAATTTAAACTTCTTTTTTCGGCATTTTTTTCGTACACTGTTCTTGGCAATCCATTTTTTTAACCTGTGGGAATAAGCTCAGACACCACTACCACCATGAAAACGAACACGGCATGCAATCATTTCAGATGAATGAACCAAATTATAAATCTGCACTGTCAGCTCGCAGCATTGCAAAAGTAATATGGGAATAAGTATTAGCCTAATAACAATATTCGAAAATAGGAGTATAACATTCATAAAAAATGCAGATATAAATGATAAAAAAAATTCCACTCAATCACGTATTCCTTTTACCTGGCTAACTTCATTTGTCATTGTTCTCTCCTTGCACAACAGTAAACACTGACCTGGTGCAAAATCCTTCATAAAAATAGAAATGAAAGAGCTTCTTGAAATATGTTCAGTCATTGCTTTCATCTTTCACATTTGAGAGGATATATCATCATCATCAGCTTAAGGTTATTCAAATATGAATCGGGTGAAATAAAATTGCAGAAAGGCGAGCCGGAACCCTATTCAACAATGTACAAAGGGAGTACTACATAGTTTGTTAAACTTATATCTCTACAAAAAGTATTTGAGAAAGCATGCATTAACAAATACATAGGCACATCTTTAGCCTATTATGCAAAACTTTATTGTCCACTTTTAATGCACCTACATGCATTGTAATGCAACCGAGCAGGACTCTTATTTATTAGTCCGTTTAGCTAAATGCTAAATTGATCCTTCATTCTGCCTGTCCGGTCTGCAATATTTCAAAGGTGTAATAGGCTGATGACTGTAAACATTTTTTGTGCATTTGCTTGCACAATTATTTGCGCGTTTGCAATTTTTATGAGTTTTACGACTATCAATTATGTTCATCTAACCATTAGCGTTGGAAAGGGGGAAATTAGATGCAATAAATTTAGCATTCAGTGACACTTGAATGACTGACAATGACTTTGAGTGCATGAAAAAGGTTTTTCACAAAATGTACTTGAGAAAGGTGAATATAACTAGAAATATGCTGGTTCAGGCCAACTCGTGAAAAAAAAAAATACAAAAGTTTTAGCATGCATCGACTGTATGGGTTTAATTTTCAGACGTGGACTTTGGTGGAGAGAGGCCGATACAAAGTCAAAGCCATATTGTTTGAAAAGAGATGTTAAAGATAATAATTGAACAAACTAAAAAAAATCGCAGTCAACTTTTTTGTGCCTCCTATTCATCTTCTTGTGAGTTTGAATGCAATGGTGTAATGCATAATGCAAGTCGTTTATATACATGCTAAAATGCAATTTTAAGTTATTCTACTAGCAAAGCCATCATCGTAATTGCACCCGCATGCTCATGTTCCATTCGTCTAGTCTAGACTCTAGATTAGAAAAAATGTGTATGAAAGAAAATTCTCCTTTCAAATTTGTCAATTAAAAAGGCTTTGAACATGGTTTTTGAAAGAACGATTTTACATTACTCACTCCTTTGTGCAATTTTCAATAGGCGTTCTCAGACGGAGACGAGGTGCAAAACGTGGAGTGAATGTTAAAATTTTCTTTGCAGTTTTTCAGTAGTAGCAAAAATGAATGATGATGATATATGTACATCCAACATCACCCGGTCGGATATGAACAAAGATAGAAGTACACTTTTCTTGTTCCCCATCGTTGATTGACAGTAACAATTCAAAGTTAGATTCCAAAGTCAGTCAGTCAGTCAGTCAATGACCAGCATCATCAGCATGGTCAGGGAAGACATTTTCACTTCATATAAAAGTGTGATCAATAAATCAGTCTCATGACAAAGGAGAATATTCTTTTAAAAAATAAAAAAAAAATAAAAATAAATGCATGTATGAGCTAACAAAAAGAAAGCAATATTTCATTTTCGTATAACCCTTCGCTTCAAACTGTTTTCTTTGCAAAATGTACATAACATTATTTGAAGTTGCCATTTACTATTTACTTTTTATGCTCATAATGTATACCTATTATGCCATTAAGTAAACAAAAAACCTCTTTATATATCTCTTCATGTTGATTGTGCTTAAATACCATCGTATTGACTTGAGTGAACTGGAACTTTCCAGCAAAATATTTTTGCAAGTGCTGGATGGGGACAAAAAACTCATCATGACCATGGCCAAGATCTAAAAATTTTCCGTGGTGGAACGTGTTCCATTTTTTAATTCAAAATAAAGCAATCAAGCACAGGTATAGCGTGCTCTAAGCCTCCGGCAGTTCATCATCATGAACCATGAATTGAGTTGAGGGTTTGAATCGGGCTATAAAAAAAGTCTGATTGATTAGTAAGCATGAGCATTTTCACGTAGTAACAGGGCATTCGGAGGACATAAACGACCATATCATCATCCTTTCACATTGCATTATGTCGGGTTAGTTGATTTCAAATGTGTACGTGTCTAGCAGAGTTGATTCCACTTGATCTTTTCTGGCATTCTGAAAACGATACAAAATCATATTTGCCTTTCATGATTCAGTAAAAAAATTAAAAAATGCTGAGGTAGCAAAAAACAATGGCAAAGGAACATTCGTAGTAAAAAATACAACCTTCAGCACTTTATCTCAACTGCTTTTGAATGTCGATTCAATGAACTTTTTTTCATACGTCAATGTGAAATTTAAAAATACAAATTCATGTTTCTATTTACGTCCTGACCCGTACAAATACCTCAATCGTCAATCAGTATTTAAGTAGCTTATGCCTACTACAGAGATTATTTCCGCCTCTCATAAACAAGCTTTAGCAATCAACATTAAAATAAATGCAGGTGGTATAATTAATTTTAATTGTTCCCAGTAAAAAAAAATCCGTAATAATAAGTAAACGCCCACGTACAAATCCAAAAGTATTGTTGTACTCAGGCATGGAGAAAACTTATAGGTACATTTATGCACGTTGTTTTGTTAAGTAGTTGTTACAGATCGTATCAAGTTTCATTTTCATCATTTCTCAAGTCATAATAGTCATCATGGGATAAAATCGGCCTTCGTTTTGGCCGCCTACACAAGTTTTTTGGCAAACATGAGAGTAAACCTTTTGAGATAGACTTTTAATTTTGAATAATAGTTCCACAGTAATCCGGTTTAAACCGAATAATGAGCACAGGGAGTTTGAATGAGAGAATAAAGGATCAAGCTTCTTACATTACATTACAAAGATATTATACCACAAAAATGCCGCTAGGATAGTGACTTTGTGACTTATTACTTATATAGGTAGCCAGGTATTTTACACGTGCTGTGTTTGCGGTAATGTTCTCACAGCTTGTGTTCATATCGCTTTTAGTTGACATAGGTCGTTCATCTTGATACTTCTTCTATTTTTAAACTAAAGTGGCATGTGGTTTGTAGAAAAAGAAAGAAAGAAGAAAGAAAGCATGAGAATTGGTAACCTTTAAAGATTAAAAAATATATATTTTATAGAGCTTCCAGCCGGTTAGCTATGGCTGCAGCGTGCACTTTACTTTGTTTAAGTGGGCAGGTTATTTGTTGACACTGAGTTTTCATGTAAGTGCGAGTGTGAATGTAATCGCGGGTTGCCGATTTATTAAGTTGAAAAATGGAAATAGTAATGATTGTGAATTGTAAAAACCTCCGGCACATATCCATATATACATGCTTTTCATAAGATATCTAAAAACAATAGAAGCTTTATAACACTTCACTACATTACTTTTAATGTTACTGAACGAAGCGCAAAAAGAGAAAAGGTTTAAGATCTCAAAGAGAT
The DNA here is from genome assembly GCA_027743895.1 of Seira musarum. Classification (NCBI taxonomy): domain Eukaryota; kingdom Metazoa; phylum Arthropoda; class Collembola; order Entomobryomorpha; family Entomobryidae; genus Seira; species Seira musarum. The sequence goes on along the minus strand of JAHZMX010001934.1, from coordinate 33,543 downwards.
GAAGAGGACCCACGCAAATTCTTTCGAGTGTATCTGACTCTGACTGAATCCGTGATCCTCTGCCAAGGTTGTACATACTAAATATATCGGCCTTATTTTTAGAAGGTGAATCTTAAAAAGAAAATGCAATAAATCACAGAGAACCATATAGTTTTTGTTCTCTGACCAAGTACGTACTACTTTTTTATTCCTTCCATGGAAAATTGCCTTTGGAGTATTTACTGACATGAGCGCGTGGGAGGACTTGGAAAAAAATCTAACCAATTCTTTTAATAATCCTTGCGGGAAAGTAAATTTTCATTGTATAGAAAACGTGTAGATTTTTTCTAAGCTTCAGTGATGATTGTGGGAAGCTAATATCCAATCCCGTTTGAGCCATTAAAAAAGTAAAAGCTTGTGGAAGTGAAAGCTCATACTTCACTCGAACACGAGTGCTTATTAGCTTTTCCAAATTTAATCCTCTTACACTTACCTTGATTTGTCTTGATCTGCTTAGGCAAAAACAGGTCATTATCTTACCATGAAATTATGATTTTTACTAATGACAGCTATTTTCATCCAATTATTGATACTATTTTTGTCTCTCTCGACTAAAGCCTCAAAATTGACGAAGTAATCAACGTACAAGAGAAGATCACGTTTTGCGAACTGTTTTTTTGCTCTCATTTTTATTACGATTAAATAAAATTTAATTCTGAATGAAGCAATCAACAGGATAGTCAACGAATGTTTTCTGGATGATTATTATTAAATCTGTTGATTTACTTCATTCATTGAATAACTAATTAACCAATAGTTTTATCACAATTATAAGAATGCAGGAGCGGAAGCGCGACCGCAATAAAACATAGAGCTGACAGATGACAGATCAAAGAGCTCCGAGCAACATTTTTTATGTAAAAAAACTAATAAAATGTCATAAGGCTGATTCAGCATGACTAATGCTTAAATACCTCACATAAAAAATTGGGAAAAGGAAAGCGAAATGTAATGAAGAAGGTAATCGGTAATCTGATTAACTACTGATGATTATGATGACATCTCTTAACCCTTCGTTTTTCTGACCTTGTTGTCAAAGGACAATTAGGTAAGTAGCGAATATGACGTAGGTACTTAAATGTTTCTCAAACTCCTTGTGACTGGAAATATGTTTTTGCAACATCATTCATAACTGCAATTTGCAAACGACCTGGACCTGGTCAGGCAATATTAATGAGTGATATGTATAAGCTGTGTTGTTGAAACACAAACAAGAAAAAAAAACTTTTAGGCATTCTCAAATAACAGCTTTAGCGAGATCTCACTGGCTCAACACTTGCCTTTAGGTACAAAAAGATAATCATCATGCTTCTTTCATGGTGTTGTTGTTTTTGATTAGCATTTTGTAAGGTCGTTTCATAACTTTACTGCCTGCCATGCCACAGAAAACGACGTAGAAAAGAAGCTGTATGAATGAAACATAGTTTTGGGTTCCGTGACCCCATAATAACTTGTGCTTTCACGCATTGTACTATAAGAAGTCGTAGTAAACAGCAAGTGATCAAGTTCCATTACGCTTTTCCAACCAATGCATGCTTAATTACCACGCACATAATAAAAAATCTTCTTTTTTGTTGATCGTTGATCCTACACATTATCTCGGTAATGGAACCTGTTACATTTACATTACACGAGGACAAATGATCATGATCATCATCTTCTTCTTCACATCACCCTCCTAATAGTATGCATACATGGCATGATGATTATTTGACTCGAGATGATTATTTGGATGGATTGACGATGTAATCAGATCTCATTTAAATAATGTTTTAGCCTATAAAGTTAGATTAATGAATGAGTGCAAGACACTCTTGATTCATACTTCAAACAAAATGCTTTAGAAATGACAGGATGAAACTGAATCTTTCTATTTTATTTTTGTTTTAAAGGATTACATTAGCAAGTTGTAAAACAGAGAAATAAATTGAAGTGAAATAAAATTACCCATTGACTTAAAACATTGGCGCATATAGCTGAAATTTTCATGTATGTACATTACTATAAGTGTGAATTTATTCTCTAAAAATTCTTGAAATAAGAGTGAAAAAAATGTACCGGGTCGAGTCATCCACTATAGCTCAAATGAAGTGGCGCTTGTTCAGCTTGTTAAGGGGAAGAATGTATAAAATTTTATGATATGACATGCTCTCTTGCTTGAATGCCTTTCTATTCTTTGTTGAATGGGTGCTGTTGAGAATAATTTGATAATTCATTTTACAAATCATGCCTATAAACAATATCATTTTATATTCAAGCGTATTTGCAATTCTGCATTTTATGAGGCAATAGAATATGCAATGTGCAGTAATTGCATTTTTATGGTACTAAAGGATGAATGCAATACAGTTGCATTGACCTTTAACGTGCAAAGAAAAACTTTTCAATTTGCATCATTGCAATTTATGCATACTTTGTAGCTATTTTCTCAAATGAAATGACATTACAAATATCGAACACTGTTCTTGGCGAAAATCCATCAAAATTATTAAAATTCTTTTTTTATTGACGTTATCAAGAATTCTTGCATTATTTATATAGGAGGAAATTGTTGGCTAAATATGAATCGGAACGGGCGATGCACCTCCCTAGTGAAAACTGGAGTGAGTCGAGAGGAATGTTGTAGCACAGGATCGCTAGCCAACTCGCCAACAGCGTCGTGGAGCGACGGAGAACTGTTGACGCCTAGTTCAATATTTTTCATGCATGTTCAAGGCGGAGTTCCCTGTACCCGATGCAAAGGTAAGATTGAAGTAGGATTCTTTAAAGATGAAGAAATCATATAATTGAAGAAAGATTACAAAAAAAGAAAACAAAATATTTTACCGAGTAAAAGGAATTTGGAATTGCAAGTCATGGGGGGCATAAAAATACTTTACCCATTTTATATAAGTCGCAATGGTTGATGACGTAAATTCTTAAATTACTGACACGACACTTCAAATAAATTTGTTCAATATTTTTCATGCATGTTCAAGGCGGAGTTCCCTGTACCCGATGCAAAGGTAAGATTGAAGTAGGATTCTTTAAAAATGAAGAAATCATATAATTGAAGAAAGATACAAAAAAAAAGAAAACAAAATATTCTACCGAGTAAAAAGAATTTGGAATTGCAAGTCATGGGGGGCATAAAAATACTTTACCCATTTTATATAAGTCGCGATAGTTGATGACGTAAATTCTTAAATTACTGACACGACACTTCAAATAAATTTCAATTTTTCGCCTTGTGTAAAAATGTAAATAATTAGCCATAAATGAACTAGAAAAAAATGAGTAAACAAAGTATGCTTATATATATATTGTTAGGTACTTGGTGAGCTCATTTGGCAAAACAGTTTTATTTAAGTTACATTGCTTACAGTAATATGCAGATCAGATCAATCAAAAAATTCTTATTTTTGTGTTTGTGATGATAATGTATTCACGGTCCGGTTTGCGTTTCAGCTACCTGCGACGGAGTTCAGTGTCCAGAAAATCAAAAGTGCGTCATCAGAAATGAACTACCGAAATGTGTCTGCTCTCCCAATTGCACTGCATTTCGCTTGCAAAGTGGACTGCAAAATCATCGCGGGCCAGTTTGTGGGTAAGATTTTTTCATGAGAATCACGTTGCGATTACGAATGAAAAATGCAATGCATACAGCCTTGTATCTAGTATCGATTTTTAGCATGAATTTCAGATGCGTTTCCTGAAAGCATCAATAGGTACATGAATAAATAAATAAGGTGATTACACTTTTTTTCATCACAAGAAAATCTCAAATTACAGATCTGACGGTCGAACCTATAAGTCGCCTTGCAGACTTCTAAAACGGGCATGCAGGAAGAAGGAAAGCACATTGACAATTAGCTATTTTGGCCCTTGCAGAAGTACGTTACTTTTTCATTTTAGAAAAGAAGTTATTTTCTTCTACGTTTTCTTTTTTAGTAATAAATCAATTTTTGGTGTTGTCTATTTTTAAGTGTCATGTGCCAAAGTAGCTTGTCCGGGGAAAAAGCGATGCTTATTGGACCAGAACATGAGACCACATTGTGTGAACTGTGGAGTTCGTAAATGTCCTGCTCGATCTGAGAGGCGTGCGACTCGCACATTTTGTGGAGTGGATGGGGTCACTTATCCATCTATGTGCCACTTGAGACAAGCCGCCTGCAAATTAGGAAAAGCTATCCCAGTTGCTTACAGAGGGGTTTGCCGAAGTAAGTTGCTTTTTTTTTCTTTTTCTAAATGTGCTTCACTTTCTCTGCAAGAGAATTGCAATTGTCCTTTTTTACAAGTTTTCAAGTTTTACGTCTTGTTTCTGAGCTTACAATCGGCAATGTGATGTAATGTGTAATAGGATGGATACAGAGGATTGAAGTTATTTTGCGCAGATTTTAATCTCTTACTCTTTTCTATGTATTTTTTCATGATTTAGAACGAGCCACATGCAGCAACATAAAATGTCTGGATGGTCAAACATGCCTCACGGAATTAGGAAGCCAGAAACCAAGATGCGTAACTTGTTATTTCCGCCCGAGATTCTGTAAGAACTGGTTAAATACGGGAAGGATGGATGCGACTCCAGTTGGTCCTATTTGTTCAACAAATGGAAAGACCTACAAGAGTTGGTGCGAGATGACTGAGGAAGCGTGCTCCACTGGAGTAGCTTTGGACACTGATTATTTTGGTGAATGTAGAGCGGGCAATGGCAATTCAACTTTGGTTGACTACGAAGAAAATGAATTATTACCTCAGTAAACAGTTCAATCAATGCTAAAAAAACAAGTAGAAGTTTAAATTATATGCCAGCATCATAACCACTCATACTGGACAGTCTTAAGAGAACATTAGGCCGTATGGATATTATCTAATCTACATAGCTTTGTTTTGTAATCCTATCTTAATTCAGTTTAATTGACAACTTTTCTATGTTCTCTTTTTGTTATGTAACCACCAACGCCAAATAATTGTCCTTTCGAGTTTGTAGATGCGCACCTCCTCAAATTAATCTAGCACAATCACAACAGCACACTCGCTTCGTCAACAGTATTTTAAGTTGAGGAATTAATTGCAACAACTATTGCAAACTAATGTTTTTGTGTAGGAACAATTCGCGAATCGATCTTATCTTTAATGGTTTGAATTTGTTCACAATTCACAGGTGCATGAAACCAAAAGTAATGATACCCGTAACAAGTTCACTTTTTGCTTCAACGTACCTATGTATGTAATACCCATATTATATAAATTATTTTTGATGTCCCAGACAGTACAAGCTTTGATTTTTTTATTTGAATTCGATTATGCGATCACGTTTTATATATTTTATATTTTATTTTGTACTGGGATTTTCTATTTGAAATCATGGTAGTTAGAAAAGACTGACCTAAAACAAAAAAAAAAAAATCATGGGAAAATGATAAATTAATGTGGAAGCACACAACGGTATGGTCATCAAACATTAAATATGATGATAGTGAGCTAGAGATTATAGTAGATTGAAGGTGCCTGTTTTGCTCATTTAAAAAGTTTTGTAAATTTAATAAAGATAATAACTCACTTTACCTTAGAGCAACTTCTTTTCAATCAGTATTGCAGGCAGTAATGTTGTAATATTTTGTATGAGTTAAGAAATCTATCAATTCCACTTGTTTTGTACCTAAATATATATTTCAATGTAAAGTACCTGATATGGGCCTGCCTGGATGTAAGAGTAGAGTAGTGTCTTTCCAATGAAGTCAAATCATATTCAGGATGTTGGAAGTGAATGAAAGCTAAAAGAGAGAAAGTTTAATGAGCCGGGTTATATTATGACATGATGTAATTGATATCTTGCCTTTTTTTGAGTTTCTGTAGAATTGTATTTGTGTCTGTGCTTTAAAAGAATTTACTATATAACCTGGTAAATTATTTAATCATGCTGTGTGAAATCGAAAATTTAGCAAAAACTTTTTGGGATGGGGTGAGATGAGAATGCGTTAGTTTGTCCCCATTTACACGTAAATTAGTACCTGATATGGGCCTGCCTGGATGTAAGAGTAGAGTAGTGTCTTTCCAATGAAGTCAAATCATATTCAGGATGTTGGAAGTGAATGAAAGCTAAAAGAGAGAAAGTTCAATGAGCCGGGTTATATTATGACATGATGCGATTGATATCTTGCCTTTTTTTGAGTTTCTGTAGAATTGTATTTGTGTCTCTGTGCTTTAAAAGAATTTAATATATAACCTGGTAAATTTTTTAATCGAATTTTAAAATGTATGAAATCGAAAATTTAGCAAAAACTTTTTGGGATGGGGTGAGATGAGAATGCGTTAGTTTGTCCCCATTTACACGTAAATTTCAAGTCCAATTAAATTAGTGATTTTTTTTTATAAATAAGGAGAAAGTTGCTATTTGTGGCTAAATCATTTACTCTTATCTTAGGTTTTAGTTTCATTCATGACAAATACTATTTGTTGCTTTATTTTAAGGACTTATATGTTTATTCTAAGTTGAGTTGTAGTTTACTTTATTTTTGTAACGAAGAGAAAATTGAGGATAACATGACAGTTCAACTTATATTTAAGTTGCTGCAAATTGTCTTCGTATCAACTCAGGTAACCAACTATTCTCATTTTTTGTCATTTTAGCAGAAATATGTAGTTCAATTTTTAAGTGATATAAATACAAAGAGAGTCTAAAATTCTAAGAGTATTGTTTTAGGGGACATGTAGATTATTTATTTATTTGTACTCTTCTGCACAAAAGGATATACAATTCGGCACCGTGTGAAATTTCAACTACATATTAACAAGTACCATAAAAACGTTACAATGATACAAGTATCATTTTGATTAGCCATGTTATTATAAACGAAGGTAATTTCCACATATTTAATGAAACCGTATAATATATAATATACTTGATTATTATAAAAACTTTTAACTTTAAAAATACTTACTCCAAATAATTAATTTGTTGCATGTCGAATATATTAAGAATGTGCCATAGATTAAAGCTGTAAACTAGTACCAACATAACTTATTCTATTCTACATTACTTCTATTATTACCCATTTTTATTCCTTTCTATATTCAGTATTCACGTTTATGTTTATGTCAATAGATTGTCAACTAATTTCTTCTGGAAAATGGAACATTTTGAATGGGAGAGTCAAAGTAAAGCCTAATTAAACATACATAAGTACTTGCAGACTAGAAAACCTTGATTCCACACTCAACTCATTTCATAACACATTACAGAAGGCACATTTTGATAATTAAAAACTGCATGCAGGCATTTGAAATGTCTTGATGGGCACCGACGGTGCCGCACCGTAATTGTGACTACTCATTGTCGGACCTGGTCCGGATAATTCCTTTCCCCTGAATAACGACTGTTTCGTAATTCCAATGTCTTTCATTCCTAAACAAAAAAAAACCATGTCGATGATAAGGTACAGCTTTTTTAAACATTTCATGTACAAATTACAAATTCACACTCACCGACAGGTTCCTCCACACAACCGACTGTTACAGGATGGACATGGAAAATGACACCCAGTACACTTCGGATGGAGACAGTCACATCTTTCTGCAACGGCTCCGTATTCCGTAAACTTTTTCATCCTGAAAAACAGCAAAATAATGGCATTGCAATAATACACCATTTTGTCATATTACTATCACTTATTTTAATGGGCATATGTACTTCTTTTTGGCCAAGCGTTCATTAGGATTGAAATTCATCATGAACTTCATTTCGTCTTGAAACAGGTACGGTTTCTAAAACGGAGAGAAGAATAGTTGCGAATTTATGTAAAAAAGATGTGATTTTAATCTGAACCAAATTCAGTAAAATTAAGTTTTACCGGTGGAAAACAATCAGTGTTGTTGGTGGTGGAAATATCACCGAAATTCCTTCGTCCTTGTCGTGAATTTTCATTTGTGCTATCGAACTGGTTTGTATTATCACTATCACTTTGCTGAATTTCGCTTCTTATTGTCGTGCCCGTCACATGTTCTCCATCTGTTTCTCCAGAAATCAAATCTTTCTCGAAAACGCAATTTTCCCGTGAAGACTGTTGTGGAATTACGAAGTAAGTATAAGCGAAATAAACAATCTTAATTGAGAATTTTAACTGAACTGATTAGTTGAGATTCGTGAAAAAGGCTCACGTCATTTAAAACGGACGTATTCAGGGAAGGATTGATGGGATATCCATAGTTGTCCATGTTTCAACCAGCTCACCCGTTTCACAATAATTGGTCTTTTGAGGTACTCCGATGAGGCGACTAAAAATATCTATGTAAACGAAAAAGAACATAAAAATGTGTATAAAGTCTCATAAAGAACGTGGTTTTTTATTTTAGGGAACAAAACAAAAGTCTTAAAAATTCTTTCAAAATAGAAATAAGGTACTTTGTGTTGTGTCCCACCATTATAATAATTTTCTTATAAAAATACTCACTAATGTCACGTCAAATCACATAATAAGTACCTTGGTACTTACCCAAATATTCAAATCACATGTCACTTCATGCCACATGCACATGCACTAACTCTTTACCTCTATTTACTTAGGGATATTTTTGTTATGCAACGCAATGTGTGTCACGTTTCACGTATGGCTTTGTATGATATGAATTACGTTGTTGCATTGCGGAGCCCGCTCAGCGAGTATGGAATTTGCAATGTCCATCTGTGGAGACGATCGACATCTCTGTAATTCTAAAGTAAAGACATAATCGATTGAACTCGAATTTGGAACATAAAAGACGGAGGTTACTTTCATACGTACGTACTGCGTACTGAAAACGTTAGAAAAAGCTCATTGGAAATCTCATAAAAACTAAGCAAGACTATTTCTTTAAAACACTTTCGAAATGTTTTAACGGTCAACAGGAGGAATACGTAGGAGGCCAAGGAACATTCTCAATGGAACATACATACATAAATATGGCTGCTCATGCAATATCATTTCTAATCCTTATAACGCCTCAACAATAGACGATCGACATCTCTGTAATTCTAAAGTAAAGACATAATCGATTGAACTCGAATTTGGAACATAAAAGACGGAGGTTACTTTCGTACGTACGTACTGCGTACTGAAAACGTTAGAAAAAGCTCGTTGGAAATCTCTTAAAAACTAAGCAAGACTAGGTATTTATTTAAAACACTTTCGAAATGTTTTAACGGTCAACAGGAGGAATACGTAGGAGGCCACGGAAAATTCTCAATGGAACATACATACATAAATATGGCTGCTGCAGTATCATTTCTAATCCTTAAAACGCCTCAACAAACTACTTTTCGTTTTAGAGAGCCTTCTATAGTACGCGGACGACATTTATATGAAAGAATTCTATAGAACTTGTCTGGAAAGATACTCTACAAGAGTACATGCTATTTTCAGTTCTCTAAAGCTTTGACCTGATCCTCAGCTCTTCTTTGAGCTATTTAACACCTTTATTGATGCTCCTTTCGACCTTTCGTAATTTCTTGCTCTAGGAAAAACAGGAATGAGCAAGAATAATGATAAACGAACAATGCATTTCTCAGTTATTTTAAATCACATTGAGACCATTGCAAAACTATAAGTGTTTCAGAAAACTATCAATTATCATCATCACCCTTGATTCCGGGACCGAAAAAAGTCAAAGGTTCTTTTATTATGAAAAAATAACCTTGCAGGCTCGGATTGGGGGAAGGAATACCACACGGGTGCACTTTTCTTGCATTTTCATGATTATATGAGATGTTAAATAAGAGAAGAGAAACCGTGTAGAAACATACATTTAAAAAATCCTTTAACTTTAGTGCGATGCTAGACGATATGCTTTGATGCACATTTGACATTATCCAGCCTCCGACGTAGGGACGAAAAGGTATGCAATTGAGGGACGGATGTGATGAAAAAATTCTGCAGGGTATGTTTAGACAAATGCAATTAGGAAAAGAAAAAAAATGAGTACGTATTATACGTAGCAGCTAAAAAACATGCATTAATTCGTCGGTTTCCACTGCTTTTTCATTGCTTCCATAGAGGGTCCGATTTTGGAGGTGGAGGAAAACGACACGACGGATTTAGAATCACTGACAGAAGTTTCCTTTTTTTTGAAAGTATAAGACTGCGGGCATTTATTTTCTTTCAGTGCATATTAAGTGTACAGTACATCATGTACTGTACATGTAATAAACTGTCAATAAACCAATAAACTGTCACTATGTATAAATGTTTACAAATAATTAGTTTATGTGTAACTATAATTATAATATGTTTACTTACATATCCACAAGGTTCACTGACGCTCTGCTGGCTCTAACATTCTTCGTCTTTCTGTTACTCTGTAATTATTCGCTTCTTCCGCCATCTACGAGTGCAAGTAAGGAATTCACAAAATGACTTAAAACAGCTATAAATACGTAGCTGAAGATAANACAGAAGTTTCCTTTTTTTTGAAAGTATAAGACTGCGGGCATTTATTTTCTTTCAGTGCATATTAAGTGTACAGTACATGTATTATGTATGTTAAAATAAATAAGTCGCCAATAAACTGTCACTATGTATAAATGTTTACAAATAATTAGTTTATGTGTAACTATAATTATAATATGTTTACTTACATATCCACAAGGTTCACTGACGCTCTGCTGGCTCTAACATTCTTCGTCTTTCTGTTACTCTGTAATTATTCGCTTCTTCCGCCATCTACGAGTGCAAGTAAGGAATTCACAAAATGACTTAAAACAGCTATAAATACGTAGCTGAAGATAAAGATTTGAGGAAGTGATTAGAATATATGCCATTCGAGCGCAATATAATATACGTCTATGTGTGAAATGTAAATATGTATCTGCCTCTCGGACTTTCGGCACCTGCAAATAGCACAAGCTTTGCAACGTTTTTTCAATGTGCAAATATAAGCTAGAAGTTTANTAATTATAATATGTTTACTTACATATCCACAAGGTTCACTGACGCTCTGCTGGCTCTAACATTCTTCGTCTTTCTGTTACTCTGTAATTATTCGCTTCTTCCGCCATCTACGAGTGCAAGTAAGGAATTCACAAAATGACTTAAAACAGCTATAAATACGTAGCTGAAGATAAAGATTTGAGGAAGTGATTAGAATATATGCCATTCGAGCGCAATATAATATACGTCTATGTGTGAAATGTAAATATGTATCTGCCTCTCGGACTTTCGGCACCTGCAAATAGCACAAGCTTTGCAACGTTTTTTCAATGTGCAAATATAAGCTAGAAGTTTATACTGTTATATATTTAAAAAGTTTATTTTCCGTAGTATTTATACAAAGTACAAACTACAGACAGTTTTGAATTAACTATTACTTCACAATTAATTACGAACATTTGAAAAACGGTTTAAGCTTTGACCGTTCTTAAGGGGTAGAAGTTCATTGGTTTGCATGAAAACGTTTCTGCAACCACGACTTTGATAACAAAATGGTCAATCTACTTACTTATGTCTCGACATTTATCGAATGGAAGAAAGTTATCGTGTAGACGGAAAGACAAACTGACGGACAAGGCAAATGCAACACTCGCTGAAAGGGTGTACATGTAGTAATCATAATGTTGTAACTTTGTGCATATTATGTACATGTTAGAAAGAATAGGATAAAAATATTTGAGAGAGATTCTTCTTTATATGTCCTCCAACTCCAAAGTCTTATCCGTTTAATGTCACATGGCCAGCACGTAAAGTTGCCTATCCTCTTAATGTAGAATTCCCTTCATAATTGTGTGACGTCCGTTCCTTTTATTACCGATCTGGATTGGATTGGTCTTGCATTCCATTAAACCACTTTGAAAAAAAAATTGGTCTTTATATCACATCAATTTTCAATTCTGTGACATCAAATTATTCGCTGGGTAAGCTAAATAACCAGAATGTTTTTTTGTGAACCAACAATTTTTGCTTTTTTCAATGACTGAAGACTAAACCAAACAATTCAAAATTGTTTTTTCCAGAGTTGTCTTCTTATTTTGGAAACCTTTTCATCATATAATTTATCAACTCAGACAGCGACGAGTAAATTGGAATTTTACTTGCAGACATCTCGCATAAACAATTGCTGGCTTTTGATCCGTTATAATTCACAAATAACAACTCTTAGTCTCTCGTTGGCGAAAGTAGTTTAATCTCGACATCATCATGTCGGACGGTGCTCCTGTACCAGAACAACCTGACGCAAATGCGGAGAATCCTCATGTACGTTGTTTTGTTCAATTTATCAGTAAATTCTTAATTGGTGGAGAATTACATTTCGTAAAAATTTTTTGCAGGAATTAGAAAAGCAAGAGGAAGCAAAGCTGACGGCTCGATACCCACAGACTGTGAGACCAATGGCTGGCCATTCTGCATTTTTACAAAAACGTTTGGCTAAAGGACAAAAATATTTTGATTCTGGTGACTATCAAATGGCCAAGCAGTCAGGAAAAGTAAGTTCCAAATTACTGGATTTTATGTCTAACATATCTGGGAGGGATTTTCATGTCCCATTTAAGAACTTCATAGTAAATCAAAGGAAAGTTTTTAATTGAAGCAATTTTGTCTTTGTTGCAAATTGTTTTCAGGGTAAACCAAGAACAATGCCACCGATTCTTTCATCCGTTCCTTCGGAAATTCCAACTCCGGATGCCGTTCCAACTCGTAAAACAAGTCTTGTCCAACCATCAAAACTAGCAACTAATTCATAAATTATTACTAGTATTTTTACTAGTCCGATGATGGACTACATGATAATTAAATAACGAATCGCAGTACTAACTTCCGCCGTTTGAAATAAATTAAGTGTTGAATGTTACTGAGTTAATAATAGCGGGTTTTCATTGCGATCATTGTTTGTTCTCTTGCTTGCTAAAAGTAATCTCTTTTTTTCATTTATTTCTATTAAATGTCTATGTATATATTTATTTACTTTATAAACATGTCGTCGTATAATTTTTTTAAGGGGATGATTGAAACTGTAGAGTTGTAGAGTACAGTATGTTTGTGATTATATTATTATTATTATTATTATTATTTAAGTAAGTGATGATTAAATTGATGTAAGATTAGAATCTTCCTCACACGAATAAAAGCCACATGTTTGTATAACCGTGATTTATAAATTACTGACGATATTTAATATTTGCATTTTCATGATTACTTTTAAAAATTCCTTTGTGCCAAACTTCAGGACTAGAAGAAACAACGTTCTAAATCTTTTGTGAAAGTTTTTGGCGTAAGTGCGAGTCGCTTGCTCGTGCAGTCTTTTATGCTAATTGAAAGAAAGAATAAATTATGCCTCCGTTTTTTTACACATTTTGTATCACCCTCTTTTATTGACTGAAAATATTTTTATTCATAGAAATTAAACAACGTAAGTATTATTGAAACAGTAAAGTGGACAAGAAAACAAAAGTACCATAAACACAAAGAATGTTTGAAATCTATAATGTAAGCATCGTGGTTGCAGCAGGCATTTCATTATCATCACAAAAAGGGACACATCAAAAATGGAATTAAATGGTTTTTGGTGTTTTAGTAAAAATTGTATTACGAAGTACTTATCCTATATTACTAGCCATACCTTAACAATACAATATTGGGATACGGAATTTTTCAAATTACATATTTTATACCTGTATACGCTGTTAATGTAATATATTAATCTTTTACAAATAGTAGCTAACTTTTTTGTGGATGATATTACAACTCAGTTTTCTTAGGCTTTCCAGAACGATCATAACCTTTCAGTTCTTCGGTAGAATGTTTAGCGATGTATTTGATGAAGTCGTCAAGATCACGTCCGCTTTCGTATCGGATAGGCTTGTCTTTCTGATCCTTAGGCAACCAGAACAAAGTGGGGAATCCACTTACTTCGAAGGGAGCTGGAACATCATTAGCAGTAGCATCCATTTTCACAATAGCTACTTCCTCTCCTTTCAACTGCAATAGGAATTCAGGAATGATTAGAAATCAACTTTTCGTACATTAAAGCCAAAAGCCATTGATTTTGCTATAAACATTTTCAGTGCCAATTGTCATGCAACACTGACCTTGGTTCCGAGTTGCAAAAACAATTTCGGAATATTTCTTGTGTGAATCATCACAAGTTGTAGGAGTGTAGTTTAAAAGTTTAGTTTACATACGAGAATTCTTCTTCCATCTTGAATTTTTGTCCCTTGATGTTCTTGGCTGTGACAATGGGTTTGTCTGATGGTGTAAATTCAATTCCATATTCGTTAAGTTCATACTGATGTTCATCCTTATTGCTGATGGCGAAAGTGAAATCGGACTTGAAATCTTGAGCAACCTTCAGGATTCTGTTTCTCCAGTAGTTGGTTCCTTCAGAGAAAAAATAGCAAAATTTAGCACATACATACACAAATAAAATATATTTAGTACTCAAATTCAATCAAGCATTATCGTCACAAACCTTTCGGGTTCTTCTTGTAGTCAACTGCATAGTAGGCTACAACCAGGGGCTGCTTGAATTCACGGGAATTGTCTTGGGTTCGGACTCCAACAAGGCCATGGCTATAAAAATTTAAAAAAATAATACGATGTTCAAGAATTCAGAAAAAAGTGACAATAAGCGGGCTAGAACCAAAAACGGATAACTTTTACGATATAATATATATTTATATCGCACTTACTAGTTGGTGGTAATGAATTTCTCAATGTCATCCTTATCAAAGGCTCCGTCGTACACAAGGGTGTCACGTTCAAATTTGTTTTGAAGAATTTTGGGTCGGAACAAAACAAGAGTATCCTCTTTCTGATCTGCTTTCTTGATCACATCAGCATTGCTGGAGTGACCAAATCTAACCTTTTCCCTAAGTTTGTCAGACACCTTCAAGAAAGTTTTCTCCAACTTGGAATCATCCTAGAATTATCAGTTGTGAAACATTACATAAGCATTGAAATTGATACAAACAAATTAAGAGGTAAATGGAATGGGTATTACTATTATGAAATTAATATGTACTTACAGCCAAAAATGCAATGATGCCAACATCATCCTTTGACAAGAAAGACTCGAGATCAGCAACAGTTTTCAGTTCACGGGATGCCGGACCTACTTGACTTCTCATGTACTTAGCAATACCACCTGTAAAAGATTATTCCAGTAAGTAAATTAGAAGTTATAAAACATAAATTTTAAGGAAAAGGCAATAAATTACAAACCAGCTTCACGAGGGCCATTGTAGTCAGTTGACAATTCACCATTCTTGAAAATTTTTAATGTGGGGTAACCACTAACGGAAAATTTGTTACACGTTTCTTTCCCTGCCTCCGTACAGTCAACCTACAATACATCAAAATACGAAGATTTGTAGTTAAATGGTGGTAGCTACGCATACGCATACACAAAGTAGGTATTACATTTTTAAAACGTATTACTAGAATTAGAGTGCGTGCATTACCTTAGCAAGCGTGATTGGAGGATCGTCATCCTTCAATAAATCTGCTGCCTTGTCGAATTCTGGCTTGAGTCTTTTGCAGTGACCGCACCTATGATTAAAAAAATTGTATGAAATGATTTTGAATCTTGAACTTGAAAATTTCATGAGCATCCCATAATCATTATCTACATAAAAAATTGTACTTACCAGGGCGCATAAAACATAACAAGAGTATTTTCTAAAGCACTAATTTTGTTCTGGAAGTCACTATCTCCTAATTCAAGCACACTCCCTGCGGACACTCCGTAGCCCGCAAGCAGGGCCACACATAATATCGCTAAACAACCTTGCTTCATCTTTGGAAAAATTGATATTTGATTGTACTGATTGATCCTGAAAGAATGCAAAACAAATAACAAAGGATAAGTATTTCAACAAGCTAATTCCCGATTTACTCCATTTGATTTTTAATAATAAACAGTCAATATTTTGTAAAAAGAAGACCCTTTCGGAGTGGGGTGAGGAAATACTTTCACCAGCCACAAGCTATTATGTATTTATGATCCATTTAATATGATAAATAAATTTATTCCACCAGCTGCTTGTGTTCATTGTTCAGCGGAAATGACAGTCACCAACAATTGTCAACATTTCGAAGTTGACAATTCTTGGGGAAGACTATATTTACCAACAAAACGTAATTGTTTTAATATACTCACCTTAAAATATTTCTATAAATAAAAATTTTGAAACTAAAAATTTTATCACGCCGGTCTGGTCTGTCGGTCGTCCGCTAGAAAATATTATTTCACCTCACAGACGTACGAGTTGGTAACAAAGTGACCACGCTTCTAGAACCAAGCTTAACTGTAGACTTTAATGCATCATTTGCTTGACTTTATATCAAATAGGAATATGGAATATCTCATTGTCGGCAAAAATCAACTGACGTGGACTTGTAATATACTCCTGTGCTGTTTATGTCTTGTCACAAATCCCTGTGAATTGCTAAACCAAGCAGTTTTTTACTATTTGGCTGTACAGAAAATCTTACTTCGCTCATTCACCCCAAAGCCCATTGACTTGGCTCATTCCCATTGGCTGTGAGCAGGGGATCGTAGTTTTTGCTAGTTTCGCTTTCTACATAACCAAGCTAAGCAAGGCTAAAAGCTTTCTGGCCTTTTCTTTACGTTTGTTTTATGCTTTTTTATGCTGCATGGATAAGCTTTATGAATTTTTTAATGTCAGGATTCCCCTCAGTAATGCACCTCCCACTTCCAGATCCAGCAATTCTTCACCACAATTAGTACTCGAACTGACTCAATCCTCAATCACTACAGCAGTGATGCTTTTTTAGTTTCAAATCTTGTCTCTGTTCAAGACATGCGAGTTTATGAAAAAAATCAAGGTGTACTAATTTGATGTGTTGTATCAGTTGTATGTGATGTGATGAGATATCTCCGCTCGTTTCTCATCAATCGACACCGGCAGATTATGCTTTAAAACATAAAGGAATGTTAAGAAATGTAAAACATTTCAATTCGTGTCGTCCCATTTGTTTTTGTATTTATTTTTGCAAGCTTCTCTTTGTTTACTTTATTAAACGCTTATTCATGCAAAATTGAGCTGAATTGGATGGATCTATATAATTAATTCATTTCCGTTTCACGATGTGCGCGTGAAGGTATTAATTTTTTTAAAGCACAATTTATGCATATTACTGATATAATGATCCCTGGTCCAATTTTTAAGAGTTCTGCCCAGAACATTTTTACTCAAGTTATGTCCCAAAATATTTGCATACATCCACAAAACTATTGTGAAAAATTGAAAAGGAGGCAAAACCTAATCCTAAAAAAAACTATTGTTGTGCGAATAAAATAATTAATGCTTTCAGAGAGTGACCAATTTTTAAAAAGCTCACAGGAATGAAAATGTTCCGTTTTTTTAAACTGTATTTTGAAAAGTAGATTTTGTGCTTGTGTGATCGTTTTTTGGTCACTTTTGTAAACCATAATCCAGTTCGTGCAAAACGGTTGAGCAATTTTCATTGTTCACTTTGTGCCATACATTGTCGTTAACTATTATATCACATTCGTGCCTATTACACGATGAAGTATTATTGCACGATACAAATACAACAAAAAGTTATCTTCTTTACACAGTATTTTATGGCTGTTACGTACAATTGGATTTCTTCGATGCCATCCTAATAAAGATTACTTATATTTAATTTTAGCATCGTACAAACTTACCATTAGAAGTCCAAGTCGCATAATAAAATCTGGAAGTTCTAAATCTTAAAACCTCTAACGTTGAGTAACTAAATTGATTTCGTAAATGATCATGGCGGCATTGTCTTTCCACCTTATGTTTATGTTTTAGAATTTGTTGCAATGTGATTTACCGTACAGATTACGTAATTGTAAGCCTAGATGCCTAATCACCAATTAAGCACTGTACAATGCATCCAAATGCCTAGTTCCAGATCCCGGCACGGGAAATCGAGCATCAACCTTTTTCATTGAATTTAAAACAGATTTCCAATTTGCATTTTGCATGTATCGGCAATTACAATATCATATTTAATAATTGTATATTTAGGTTTATATCAAAACGTTCCAATTGACTTTTAAGATTAATTTTTCAAAGCATAACAAGTAATTCGGAACAATTTATCGATATTATCGGATTTTTTAAACAAAAAAGTTTTTTAAATAAATAATGATATTGTTTCACTTGTCAAATTATAATCATGATGCACTTTGCTTCATGTCATGTCATTCATGACTCATGGTAAACACCCTTTTCGAACTCACCCAATGTGTACTTTGTTGGGATAAAAGTCTACTAGAAAATTACGCCAAAGAAAATGAAGGTTGCCGTCTAAAAGACTGCCAAAACTAAACAGTTATCCATGACCAAACAGCCTTGTAACATTTCCAAATATCTGTAAGGAAAGCTTGCCTGAATAGCGTGCTTTTCTTTCTGAGTCAGCAGCAACATTCCCTTTCAATATGACGCAATGTAAAATGTTTCTAACAAAGTTGCACACAGAAATAGCCTCGTATTCCATTCTTCTTTATGTATAAAGTAGCGAACCATTGCTGGATAAAAAGGAAATCTTTGTCCATGGATTCGTTCTTTCTATTTCCAGAGAGAGGCTCCTCAAAAGCCTTACTACAAAATTTTTACATTGATTTCCTTAGCTAAGTCATAGCCCTAGTCCTCGAATCCAGAGACTACTCATACTCAAGCCACATGCTGCATAGGTCCTCTTACTAAAAGTAAGCTGCTGCTGCTACTACAACAACACATTCAACGAAGAACCAACACAACAACTTCCTCCAAGTTGGGCTAAAAGGACGGTGCAATGCAGAGTGCGTAAAAACATAAGGCAAGGATTTCGATGTCATCATATACAGTTTAGATTCCATTCTGACTGAAGCACGAACACGAGCCAGACTCACTCACATCAGCGAACATTACCATTCTGCTTGGGAGACGGAGAACAATAAAAAAATTTGTTGTAAAGTATTCTGAGGACACAAACAAACATCTGAACAGTAAAGCGAAAGGAATAAGTAAGAGTGGTTTCGTTTCGTTGGGCTGGTATGCCTCGCGAGATATAATAGCTCAGTACCAATTTAATTTCTGTGTTAAAAAACCTAAAGAGAAAAAAAAATCACTCAAAGAAAAAAAAAATGAAATAAGCTATCTATATCTATCTCCTTGCATCTGTCTACTTTTTCATTAAAAGATTACCAAAACAAATCGTCTTTGTATTATTTGAAGTCACCATCATCACATCACATCACGCAATGCAGCTCACCCATATAGTTTGAATAGCAAATGAGGAATCTCAATGATCATCATCATAATAATGGTTAAAGATATTTACATTTTTAAAGAACACACACATGAAACGCATGTACGCATTGTGAGCTAATGCTACAAACGATCACGCATAAATAGAAACAAAATATCTATAAATATACTACTCCAGTTGTTAAGTTCAATAGCTGTGAAGATTGTGAGTGAGTGAACGTTATTTGATTGATGTGCGAGATCATTCGTACATGTTAATATTCATGTGAACTTCAAGTTAATCGTCGATTTGTATAATGTAGTATAATTCTTTGGTTTGAAACAATGAATGTCATTTTTGAAATGTGCGACGGAGCAATTTTTTAGGAAGACAAGTGTGGAGTTTGAAACATCCAAAACTGTTTTTATATTCATCTTTCTCTGCTGTCAAGTTTTAATGTAAGCAGTTTCCGTAACAGTCCTTTTAAATTCATAAGGAGTTGGTGATTTAAGTTTGTTTCGAGTTGGAATCAATGCTGACTAAACGGTAACGTTATAGTCGTAGTCGTTCTTCAAGTTAATCGTCGATTTGTATAATGTAGTATAATTCTTTGGTTTGAAACAATGAATGTCATTTTTGAAATGTGCGACGGAGAAATATTTTAGGAAGACATTACGTGTGGAGTTTGAAACATCCAAAACTGTTTTTGTATTCATCTTTCTCTGCTGTCAAGTTTTAATGTAAGCAGTTTCCGTAACAGTCCATTTCAATTCATAAGGAGTTGGTGATTTAAGTTTGTTTCGAGTTGGAATCAATGCTGACTAAACGGTAACGTTATAGTCGTAGTCGTTTTGTATTATTGTTTTCTAACAAAACAATGGAAATTATTATTATTGCTGAAGAAAGGATTAGCAAAGTTTGATTGAAAATTTATCCGACAATTATGAATAAGGTTCATATCTAAAAACAACAAAGTTTCACAATTATTATTTTACAGCATACTTTGGCACCAGTTTTTCTTTGGAAGGATTGGCTTGGGCTTTTTGGCAGGATTTGTTAGCACTTTTGCAAGACACTAATTTACTTGGTCGTTCTAAACAATAAACCAACACCTCATCAATTTTTTGTCATTAGCTTTGCGAAATCTCTGAAGTGAGCATGTTCATTTTGTCCAACGTAACGAATAATTGGACAGTCCGTTTGATTGAGCAAGTATTTTTGATGATGCGTGTGATTTTCATTAGCTTTCAAGGTTTTCTGATCTTGTGAGGAATTGTTGTTCGACTTTAATTAATGAAGTAAAATGTCTTCGTACGTGTGTCATTAAATTTTTTTGCGCACTCTCGCAAAACATTATTGGCAACCTATGATTTTCATTAGCTTTCAAGGTTTTATGATCTTGTGAGGAATTGTTGTTCGACTTTAATTAATGAAGTAAAATGTCTTCGTACGTGTGTCATTAAATTTTTTTGCGCACTCTCGCAAAACATTATTAGCAACCTATTGACACGACACGATACATGCACATGGAGTAAGAAATTTTTCCATGAAATTTTGCTCATCATGGTCTTGGCTGAAGTAATTATGAAGGTGTTGGAGATAATTTAAGAAAAAATTTATATAATGATGAGATAAGATATGAAAAAGTATTCATTTACGAACAAGTTTAAGGCAATTTGAGATAAATGTGTCAATCGGTTAAAAGAATTGAGAAGAAAAGTGATAGCACTTCAAGTTTATGGATGTCTCGACGAAAAAAACATTCCGTTAATTAAATCAAATCATGTCACTCTTCAGAATATAATTTTTATTTAATTTGGCTTGCGAGTAGAAAATCAGAATTTCAGAAAAATATTTTGAAGACAGGTCTTTAGATATTTATGTTAAAATAGCAATCAAATCATCAAAAGAAATTAATCATGTTTTAATTTTGTGGCGACGAATTTTTAGGCACAAACATTTGGATAAGCTCGACATACATCGATCTTGTTTTACGTGATGAAATTCCTTTGCAAATGAGAAACTATAAGCAGAAGCACGTGTGTGTGAGATATCAGTGACAGTGAAAAATTTTAAAAAAGACAAAACTTTGTTTTGCTCAATAAATACGCGTTTTTATCTCATATACTTCTATTACAATGAATAGAAAGAGAAGGCTTGAGTGAAAATTCAAAGATTGTCAAAACAATTTTACTGGTCAAAACTTTGACTTTCCATTCTTACAAACAAGGAGGGATACTCTTGAAATGACAGCAAATCTTTCGGAATTTTTGACGCGATTCATCCCCGGTATTTATTTCAACTCTGAATCGCGCTCGTCTCTTCATCAATTTCTGAAAGATCATCGACTGAGAATTCAGTCGCAATCATACTTCTAGTTTTCCCAAAGTGGATTGAGAGAACGTCAAAAATTGCAATAATGAGAACTCTAGTCAATAGGAAGATGAGTGAATCATGGTCCCTGATCTTGTGCTGCTGCTTTCTCCTCTGGGGAAATCTCGTCTTGTGTGGATGGCAAGATGACATTCTGCCGAAAGTCAACTTGGATAAAGGTACAGTGGAAGTTATTTTTTTATAGCGAAATGCTTTTATTCTTATTTCTTTGTTGACGCATTCCTTTTCTTTCATGCTTTAAATTCTTTACTTTGGAAATGCATACGTACTTTCACAATACTAAATGTGAAAAATATACATATTTTGACGGATCGAATTCATTTTGTCTTGTTTATAAGCGGCTTATTCTTTAAAATCGAGCATTATTTTTTTTTTGCAAATGGCGACAGCTTAATATATATAAAAAGTTAGTCCCAGCCTTGAATGTCTAAACTTTTTCGCGAGATAACAAGATGACGAAAATAATTCGCAAGAGGAGCTCATCTGATCCTAATGAAGACATTAATAAGGCTATGGTTTTTGGGCACGCTGTCGGCTGAAAAAAACTTGCAATTTTGCTGATGAAGCATAAAATACATAAGCATTACTACATTATAACAAGTATATATATACTTTTCTTTATAAATCATAAAACATAAACAACACAGGTTGAGGTGAGATAAATAAAACTAAAATACGTTTTGTTTTCCTTTCCTCCAAAATATCGCTTCACCCGATCTCTTCCTACTTTTTCTAATAGTTGTCCTTGTTGAATGTGTTCTGTTGTGTACCCATGCCTCAATTAATTTGAATCCCATCCCGGAGAAGCACATCATTTAAAAAGGAAGTGGCATGTGGATAGAATAAGCCTTTACCTAGTTTGCAAACCTCTTCAGTTTTTTTTCTCCGTTTTCTCGTGGTTATATTTTAGCCAAGAGAGTTGTAGTCCAGCATTTACGTCAAACTGAATTGATTTATACGAAGAGATGTCCCATTTCCAAGAAGATGGACGACCTTATCGTGTTCACTCTCCGGTCCTAATTATTATCCTTGGAAAAATTGTTTGGTCTGTGGAATACAGAACAAAATTCTATTTCACTTATTAAGCGATGCCCAGAGAGATAAAAATGTAGGCGTATAATGGTATAATGTAATAATATGGATTCTGTGTTGTTGTTTCTTCTTCTTCATCGCTTTAAAATGATTATTGTTGCCTTACTTTCCACATTAGTTTTCTATTCTTGGAGGAATGGGTTATCGTAAATCTATAATGCCCCTTAAATAATATTTTAGAGGCCTACTCCCGCCCTCGCATCTTCCTAAAGGTGGACTACAAAACTTCCGAAACTTTTCGTGAAGGTTTTTGTTGTTGTTGTATTCAGGTTGCTTGATCCTTTTACAAACTTTTTCTTCATGGATCTTGAATGGTGATGCGGCTATATATCGGGATATAAAAGAGCTCCTTACGGACAAAGAAGACGCTTTTCTTTTTGAAGCTTATAAACTTGAACTCTCTTCGCTGGAGCCACTAACAAGCAAGAAAATAAGTGAAAGCAGTACTCTTGTTTAGTTTTCTTTCACTTTTTTCCTCGTTCTTGTTGTCAAGTTAGGGCGTCTTTTATCGTACCGAATTTACCCAAGGGCGTCGTTTATGGAAAATGTCGAGGTGGTGTGCTGTTACAGACCTTAAAAGTCATCTATATAGCACCTAATAACAGTTTGTTAAAACAGGATTGTTTTACCTAGACAAGAAAAACACTCTTTTTTGTGTTGACGTTTCCTTCGTTGAGACAACATACCACAAACCGAGTGACTCAACTTTGAGCCACATCATCATGCTTCAGATAAATTATTATGAACAAATATTTGAAATAGTTTGCATAGCGTACCTACATTTCCCTCCTGCTCAACTTTTAACACAAAAAGTTTCTTCTTTTGAGAAACATGCAGTATTAATGTCATATCGAATTAGGCATTAAATATAAATGTATATTTTATGGAGCCAAATTTTTAGCTCGAATAATTTTTCTTTCTTCTGCTTCAGATCCCACTTGACTTTCAAGTCTAGACAGGTAGGTTGAGAAGAGCTCGAGAGGGAAGTTTATGGTTGCTTGTGGCTCAACTCAACCACTTCATAACAGACTTAATTCCCATGAATTTGTAAGAGGAATTCCGCCTAAGTTGATAAACGTGTCGAGAAAGTTTTAACATCATAAGCGATAACGTACATCACTTCAGCCATCTTTCATTGTAGTCAGGTTTTCTTGCATCACATCACCGAAACATTTTTGAATTACATGTCCAAATGAATTTCCAACTCAGGAGCTCTGCGAACTATAGTGTTTTTATTAGAGCTATTTTTAGATTCCCTAGAATCATTTGACATTATTGCATAACATGCTGGAGAAAGGCCGTTTATTTATCATTCCTGAGAAAAAAATCTAGCTGCGTTACATGGAGTCTTCTTGGAATATTTTTTTTTCGTTGCAATGTGGTAGTATGTCAGCAAATTGACATCTGTCAGATGAATATATTTACTAGAATTTAACAAGTTAAGTTATACAGCATAATATCTTCCAAAAAGTGTTATCCTTCTTGAAAAAGTTTCATTTCAACTTATGCTGCATTACAGATACAGTTCTCAGCTTCGGCTGCCTTCATCTGAATTTCATGTTGATTGGGCGGCACAATCCTTTCTGAGTTATGGTCTGTGAATGCATTTTCTACTTCGTGCCAAAAGAATATTATACAATTCTTTAGCTGAGTCAATACATTATTTCCCTTTTTAAAAATCAGCCCTCCTCCTTCTTGGATCTGAAGAAAACATTTGGACGTTACCGAGAAATTGTTTGCCAACAATTTTTCAACTCGTACTCGTACAACTATAACTACTCACAGTTCCGTTTCCTCCACTGTGTATTTTGTTGCAGCAACCATCAAGCTAACATTGCATGTTCCATACAGCCAAGAACTGAAGCCCATACAATGTCTGTGAGTGATTGATAGCTCTACCAGAAATCCATTTACAATTCATAGAGAAAATTTTTGTTCATCTTGTTAGATCCATCATGTTAGTCGATAAGTGTTTCAGTTTTTCTTCTTCTTCGACAAATTCGCCTCGCACATAAGCAAAATGAGAGAGAAATGAAGGCTGTCAGTGTAGAAATGAAATTCTTGTTGTCACCAAAAGCGCTTCACTCTGATTCATTTTGACATTGTCTTCTCCAAATGAAATTTTTTTGTATATCTAGTTAAAAAATTACTAGGAAAACATACTTTCGCGCTGGGTGGCTGTCGTCAGTGCACTATTCTTACACTTGTGCCTCGTCGTAAACAATTCTTTCATCACGTTGTAAATAACTTTGCAATAAGGTTTCATCTTATTGTCACCAAAAACCAGACGAAATATGAAACTGATTCTAAGAAGAATGACTGCATTGAAGAACACTTCCAAAAATCCTGTATCATATTTCGCTTAAAGTGGAACTTGCAAATCTTCAAGTTTCACAAAACAAAGTTGAGCTTGGAATATAATTTGAAATCTTTCCAGGTTTTTTTCGTGATTTTCTCGTATAAACTGAGTCAAAAGTACGCTCATCCCGATATCCTGCCATAAAAGAAATGGAGAAAAAAAAAGATTTATCCAGATTGACAAGTCACACTCTACCCTTCCAGTGCCCTTGTTTTCCGTGTACCTATATTTCTACCCGCAAGAAAAATAGAAAATGTGAAAATTTCTTCTCCGGTTTGATGGACAAGTTTCCTTGTTCAAGTGAAGACTTTTTTGTCATTTTTATGGCAGCTGACGTTGAAACTTTTTTTTTTACTATTTTACATTCGTCAATTTTCTCTGTATGTAACCACCACGAAACTTTTTTCAGGTTTCTTGATTTACGCTATAATCTTAGTATGTAGTTTATGGTTCGTATTTCTCCAAGATTCCGTCCTCGTCAGGAAAGAAGACAGAAGTATGGAACTTTGCCACCAGATTTTTTTTTTCGACTTTTTTTGCAGCTGTGTATGCTCCACTTCGCTTCTTTTTTCTCCTTTAACTCGTTCAACCATGATATGATGTACAGACATTGAATGGGTATCAGCCCACTAAAGTTAAAGTCCTACATGGATTTTCTATTTTAGATAGGCATTTTATTCTCATGTTATTTCCATTGATAAAAAAAATTGGAAACTTTTCCCTCTCCTTTTCTCACAAAGAAAATCACTAGTTTCATGCATTAGCTATGTAATACACGCATGAAACCCTATACTTTCACCCTCTATTTCCGCCAGCATGACTAGCATTTGGTGCACTATCTTCTGTCAATTTAAACTCAATTTCTTCTATCACATGGACAGAAGCGAAAAAAAGTCATAAAAAAGTGATATCATGATGCATGTATGGCAAGTTAAAAACTAAAGTCGTTTATTGTAAAGTGCTGTATAGATAGTTGGTGTGTGTGTGGTGTGGCGGCAACGATGGGAAACGCTGATATGGTTGAGGTTTTTGAGAAAATCCTATCTCAACAAACACTATAACGAAATAAGAAATCTTGGAATAACGATAGCTTTAACCATTTTCACAGCATCAGCAAACTCTTTATGTAAAATGTAGAGAGAAAAATGTGATTGCGATGGCATTGATATGATGGAATAAGGTACTACTCTCTTAAATTCATGACCACGATTTACCACCAACCACTGTTTTGTTTGCTTAGAGACTGTTTGTAAGTGCTATACACACTGTCTATGTTGGTAGTTCGATAATAATAAAAGTTCATGTTGTAGTTTAGCTTCCCTCTTAAAACGACTTCTAGATGAGTTGGTAGTAATCATGATCACGTTTGACCATTTTAAAGTTTTTTTCTTATTAGAAAAGAATGTAATTTTTTTTACTAAAGGGTAGAATAGAAATACTTTCTAAAGAAAAGTTTAAAGAAAATTGTTTGCGTACCTTTTTATTTTTTTCTAGGAGAAAATAGTTGAATTTGAAGATGGCAAGGGAAAACGAAATGAAATGAGGAAAGCACATTGTTAAGCCTCAAGTATCGAAGAAAGTGTGGAGTGGAGTTGTTCACGATTATCTTCGTCTTATTCCGCTGCCTTTCTCTTGTCTNAGCCTCAAGTATCGAAGAAAGTGTGGAGTGGAGTTGTTCACGATTATCTTCGTCTTATTCCACTGCCTTTCTCTTGTCTAATAATGTTTCTTCTCGGTTTACTTTTTAAAGTGCATTTTATATCTGTGATGGGTTAGATGGTTGAAACTAAACAACTTTTGGATGAAAAAGAAAAGGGAGAGGAGGAGATGAGAAAAGTTATTTGACACAAGATTATGGGAGTGATGCTCAAAAGTCGGGAGTAGCAGTAACAGGAGGCTCTGGCTCTATATCTTAATATTCAACCTTATAATTAGCATTTCAAAGTTGTTTCATTTCCGCCGTCTCTACTTCTTCAAGAAATCAAATAACTTATGATTAATCCCCCCTTTGAATGGTAACGAGAAAGAAAAACTTTAAAGCCATCTTGGCTCATCATAACAAATAGGGTATTCTATTCTTCATATTGTAGCCCTTCCACTTCAGAGTTGACTTTCACTGTGACATTAAATGCAAACTGAAAGGTTGTAGAGTTTTTTTAATGACTCAACCTCCACACTTTTGTTTTTTTAATTAGAAAAACAAAAGAAAGTCAAGGAAAATTTAGAAGGAATTGACCCCTGCAGCATAGTGCATAATTGTGAAAGTTTTGTTTGTTAACTTGAAAAATGAAAATCCTAGACATGTGCTCCACTATTATTATTACAAAATTGTATGGCATAAAACTCATTCACTCAGTCAGTAGTGTCAATCAACATAATAATCACGACGACGTAGTGTTTTCTGTTTTTACTCTGTCATGGAATACGGCCATGTTTTGATGCATTGCTAAAACATCTCTCAGCTCCCATAAGTGAGATCAAAGAAAAGCAAGACAAATTTAGAGATTAGAGGCGAAAGTGGAAATGGAAGTTAATTTTTTTAGCTTGCTTGACTTGAATGGTGATGCATGCCGTTGTTGAGAAAAAGATAGTCGTAGTACAGAAGCCATAAAGTCATTTAGGTATACTCCTTCTTTTCATCGCAAAAACTTTCACTAAATCTCTGTGCAATTTGCCCAGAGACTGCATTCAACCCGCTTGGGTGTATCGGCACAATTTTTTTTTCTGCTCTCTCAAGTGATATTGCTCCTGGGCCATTTTCTCTAATTTCTTTTTCCTTGTAAGCAGTAACTCTTTCCCGACACGTTAATCACATAAGAGAGGATATTTCATGAGAGAATATTCTTCACAAGGCAAGAGAGACTTGGCTTTGTCACATTCGCCAGATTAGAGGAAAACTTTTACTCAAGCTTTCCGCTCCTTTTTCTAAGTTGGTGGTCCCCAAGAACTCTTTTCATCTCGTGATGATAAATCTTTTCCAAGATTTTTTGAATCTGATAATGATCATCAAAAATTGTCATTGTTCTTGGGGAAAAGATCATTTTTTCAAGTGAGTGTGCCAATATAAAACTGATAGATTTTAAAAAAACATGGTTTCATTTATTGGGTCATTTGCAAAAAAAATCCTGCAAAGTAGACGATTCCAATAAAATAACCAAAAATTAATGAGAAAAACTGAGTTTTGGCGAAAATGTTAATTAAGAATTCAGAAAGCAAAGAAATATACTTTACTATTTTCAAGTGGAATATTTTCAGTCACTCCTCGATCGTTCTCTGCCAAGTTTTGTGTAACTTTTTTCTCTGTAAATATTTAATTTGCTAACAATAAGCCGCTTACATGCTCATAACTTGGGAATGCTCATTTCCCCTCGCATCGTATCATCCTATCAAAAATACACATTTCCCTATTATATGCTTACCTTAGCAAATACCCACGCAGGCAATATTGTTTTCAATGACTAATACGTTCGAGGGAATTATTTATCTAAGGCTGTGGTCTGATATATACACCTATTTGCATTAGGAGGAAAACTTGGATTTACCACTATTGAAACAATAATTGCTCACAGGAATTTTGATATAAAATCCTTCTACCTAGAATTGGGGTTTTTATTGTGATCCAATATTACACAAACTTTGGATTTTTTTTCTACGGAAGGATACAAGAATGTGGTGAGCTGGTTTCATTTTAAAAAACTAATTAGTTCACTTTAAATCGACATGTATTTTTTCGCTGTAGGTCCGCTCTTTTTCTCTCTCATCCATTTACATTTCACGAGATGAAAAAAAAATTGTTTGAAACTTGGTTATCATAGTTGTAGGAAAAGGAAATGAAATGGAAGATTTCTTTGGGAGTTCCTAATTCTTCCCTTACTAGGCGCACTCTTTCAGGCAGAACAGAACAGTTTTCGACGGAGAGAGAAGGGAATTATTTTTTTCTGAGGAAAGGGCACAGCAAAAAAAAAGTATCATTATGTGGAGGAATGGAAGACAAAAATGAGAATTCTTTCGCAGTAGTTACGTTGAGAAATGCATCTACACGACTACAACAAGTTGTAATAAGTCCGGTTTCGATGAGAAAAAGTTGTATGTACTAGTAGTGATGGTGGAAAAAATGTAGTGAAAAGAAGAAACCGATTTATCTCCTATAAAACTACTACTGGGTTGTCTTTGAGAGACGTGGAGTATTTTTTTCCTACAATGTACACATGCTACATACATTATTATTATCTATTCTTCTCTGGTCCAGCTTCTGTCTTCATATGTATTTTTATTTTTTAACCGACATTAAAAGAAAGCTAAGCAAGCAAGATGTCGTAATACACATAAGTTATTTTTTTGAAAGATGAGAGTTCTCGTTTCTCTCTGTGTACGCATTATTTCATCTAATATAATTGGAATGGAGAAAGTGTGGGTTGATTTAACTTTCGTTGGCCTTTTTTTCATGCTCAATGAATGAAATCCTCAACTGTACTCTCTCCACAGTTAAATCTCTTTTGGCCCCTTTCCCTTCTCCAATGAAATGATGTGTTTTTGCTGCTGCTGCTGGTAGTGGTGGTGGTATGGTGCTACTCTTCTGGGATAAGATAGATTGGGGGAATGAGGCTCAGACAGAACCAAAATAATAAATTGTGGGTTTTTCTCCCTCTCAAATAGCAGTTAGTTCTATGGTCTTATTAGTAATGTACAATAATATATATTACACAGGTAAAAGTATATCCCCCAAAAGCTGATTTTTTTTCTTCTTCTCTAGACTTGTATTTTTTTGTATTTTTCATTTCCACTTTCCACTTCACTCGATCAAAATATACCCATTCTCATTTCTTCCTATTACCAACACCAAGTTTTGCTTTTGGCATTCGCACTCATTTCCCTTGTGCTTAACTTTTACAATGTGTACATTAAGCTTTTGTTTTTCCGGCTTGGTCTTAATGTGCTGGAGTAAGTTAAAGGGAAAAAAGCAATTTTTTATTGTAAGTAAAAGAGATCCTTTTTGTACAGATTTTGTATTACTATATACCATGATGATGATGATGACGGTGTTGTTATTTTTTTCCTCTGACTGAAACTGAAATAAAGAGGGGCAGCAGAGTGATGAGATTTTTTCCCCAGTTCTCACACGGAGACGAGTGAGTGCATTGCAGTGTAAAAACAAAAGACGCTCACCACAAAACAACAACACCAGCAAGAACATTCTTTTGATATATAAAAAAAATTCTAGAAAGATATGCGCATTGAAAGTATTAAAGAAGTACATAAGTTTATATTTTAGGTGGAGCTCGTTGAAATGCACTGCAGTATTTTTTGTACGCAACTGATGCTTTCACCAGCTAAAGTTTCATGGGTTGACCACATGGACCACACAGATTACCATATGATATGGTATGCAAACAAGCGTTGCTACTTTTATAAATAAAGCTAAATGGACCAGAAATTGTTGAAAATCTTGGGAAAAGTAAAGTGATGACGATATTCCATTTCACCATTTTTTAAAAACACATCTGCGTTTTAAGTGGAAGAATGTGGATAAAGTACCTAAAAAGGTGGAGTCTGGTGTGACTGGAGTGTAACATTTGTTACTGACTGTAATGAAACGATGAGGAGGACATGACTTCATGTTTTATGCAAGGATTTTGCAAAATATCCGGCTCGTGTCTAGTACTCATTAATTAATGGAAAAAAATTAGATTTACATAAAAGATATTTATTATTCATAAACTCATATTTCATCTATTCCAATTTTAAAAGTAGAATAAATACATTTTAAAAATGCACTGTAGTGTAA
This sequence comes from Seira musarum, assembly GCA_027743895.1. Classification (NCBI taxonomy): domain Eukaryota; kingdom Metazoa; phylum Arthropoda; class Collembola; order Entomobryomorpha; family Entomobryidae; genus Seira; species Seira musarum. The sequence goes on along the minus strand of JAHZMX010001934.1, from coordinate 2,681 downwards.
TAAGTATTATAAATATAGAACTTCATCTCGTCAGTTCCACTTCGGCATGCTTTGTGGTCACGTAAAAATCTCCAAAATTCATTTAGAGAATTCAACCTTTCCCAGCTTTGATGATGATGCATTAATGAAATATGGGCGGGTTACAAGTGGAAAGTGAATTGAAGAAAATTCGGTTTCTGTGAGAGAGGAAATGGAGGAGACCTTGATATAAATTGAAATTTGACTACCGAAAATGTTCTTGGAATGCATATAATGCATACCTGGAAAGATGCGAAACGAGATAAAAAATGTAATGGCGTGCTCAGGTCAGCTCACCTCAAATAAAGTAATGTAACGAGCACGTAAATGTGGCACGAACCATGAGAAAAGGAGGCGGAAAGGATGGAAAAATGAGAGCGATCTTTTGTAATGCAACGGATAAATTTTCATTTTGAGGTTTTTTGTCTGTTCCAGGGATGCGATGCTCGCGTATTCTCATTCATTTTTCTTTCCCAAGTTCTCATCATTCCAAGCATGCATTTAATATAGGATTGAGAGGTGTGGTGGAAGATAAGAATTCTTTTTTTTTCTCAAGGACCTCATTTTCATCACATGATATCATGCTCGCACAAATATTCAGCGAGGGTACTTTGTCGTCCCTACTACTACTACACTATATTATGATCCCCATTCCCCATTCAGTCATTCATGGCAAAAGGTGATAGGAATAAGAAGGTGATGATGATGATTTTGATGATGAAATCTCTACATCGTCCTTACTTAAACATGGAATGAACGCTATACTCATTCAGCAGAAGACTTGACTGTAGTAATATGAATAGAAAATGTATGGTTACTTAGTAAGTTAAGTAGAAAACACTTGGAAAGAGTTCTTCTTCAGTTAGTCTTTTTTACTTCTCCTGAGGCTCGAAAAAGGGACGCTCTAAACCTTATAGAATTTTCTTTAATGGGGAAAATCTCTAAAGAATGCCTTTCACTGCATTACAGACAGATTGCTATGGTCTGATGCAGGAAGACAAAATCATTTCAATTTCATAGATCTGAACACACAGTTATGTTTGTATCACTTGAATGTGTTCCCTCATCTCCAGTGAAGCTCCTCGCTTTTCTTTTGTGTATTTTGGCGTTAAGAAATGTAAAGAAGGAGATCTCAAGACTTCTTCTTGATATCCAAAAGAGTTTTAATAAGAAAAAAGGGATATCTGACTGTGAAAGTGAGGAGCCAGGAGCCTTGTGGAAAGGACTCTTATGCTTACCACGTGTGCAAATGTGCTAAAAACGGTAAGAGGTGATCTCTTCATCCTTTGCTTGATAAGGCGTTATGGCTGGCATTTCATTCTTGCATTCCTTTATGTGAATGGAAAAGCTAGAATTGTATTATGATGTGAAAGAAAGTTTAAAATAGAATAATTCTTTCTTCTCCTTGAACCTTTTGGATTGAGATCTTTTGCGGGTCTCGCCTTTTCCCTGCTCTGACGAATCAAGCGTGCAACATCATCCTGAAAGGCAAACATATTCTGAAGCGAGTTTACGGCTGCGGTAGGTACATAAAAAACGTCCCTTTTTCATCTTATGTAAAATGAAAAATTGGTGGGGGAAAAGTCAAGGAAAATTGTGTAAGTAGCTTGACTTCGTATGAATGAATGAAGTATTTGCGGGTCTCGCCTTTTCTCTGCTCTGACGAATCAAGCGTGCAACATCATCCTGAAAGGCAAACATATTCTGAAGCGAGTTTACGGCTGCGGTAGGCATATAAAAAACGTCCCTTTTTCATCCTATGTAAAATGAAAAATTGGTGGGGGAAAAGTCAAGGAAAATTGTGTAAGTAGCTTGACTTCGTATGAATGAATGAAGTATAATATGCATCTACAAAGCGCTTAATATCCTTTGGGGAATACGAAGAATAAGAATTCTTATACAAGCCGACCCTAGCTCCACTCGAATGAATTTCTGCTCCCACTTACCACCTACCCACCATCAGAGATTTATTTGCAAGAAAAAAAAGTATTTTTAGAATGCAATTTTATTGTCTGGATTCCTTACAGGTAACTTGAACCATGTTCAAATACTAATCTAAAGAAAAAAAGTGATTGAAGAGAATGAGGACAGGGACGGGGTAAATGTTGAAACAAAGAGATATTGCTATCTCGAGGCTAGATTTTCCTAAAATTTCGTCATTACTATTACGCTTTAGTAAATGTCGATGTCATTTTACCTGTCTGCGCGCATGGTTATCATCTCTATAGCTTTTGCCTGTGTTGAATTCAAGTCTTGTCGATTTTAGAATTGGTGTGGTATGTTAGGCGGAAACAAAAGAGCATTATTACCTGTATTATTACCATCATCATTATTAAGATTCTCTACATGTTCCTTTCTTCATGCCCAAAGGGTCGTTTGCATATTTTTAGCAACTTTGTAAGATACTCTTGGGTTAACATACATGTTTTGAAGGAGGGAGTTTATCAACATGACGCAAGTCCTTTCTATCGTTTTCGCATCTAATGCATACATTATACGTATGATGCCCATAGATATGCACCACCAAAGCCACAATGGTGGTGCTACTGATGATCATGAAACTGGTGATGATGATGATGACAGTTTGTTGTTAAAAATAGAGGGACAAATCGATATTGACATGATGAGATGGAGAAAGACTGGAAAAAATAGAAGGATTTTTT
>JAHZMX010001933.1:0-19978 GCA_027743895.1 Seira musarum | reverse complement strand
TGTTTGAGAGACATAATAATAATCATATTATTATCATTTACCTCCACATAAACACAAGACCATTTAGTGTAGGGATACAGAGGTGGGCATTTGGAAAACCGCACAAGCCTCACTTAGCTTTTTCTGCTTCTGAGCACACACAGCCACACATGTCGGTATTTTAAGAAATGGCTGTAATTGTGAGAAAACTAATGTGTGGCTAAATTTAACTGGAATACACATAACAAATTAAAAAATTTGAATAAAATTGACAAAATTTTATCAATAGTTGTCCTTCCTAAATTACATTTAAAAAGAAAATTGAGCATTTTCTGCCAAAATTTCATGCTTTTTACTCCAACCCTTGCTCACATGACATGAGTGAAAATTCGAAAAAAAAACGCAACACTGCCACACATTAAACCCACTGCATTGTGCACTGGTTAGGTGTGTGTGTGCCCATCTATGGCATAGAAAGAATGTGTTAGAAGCCGAGGATGAGGAGGACAGGAGAAGAAAAATGAGCGGAGAGGAGAAAGGACGTTTAGCGAGCAGCAAGGGGTATCGTCATCATCATCATCCAATCCACAAGCCAAGACGTGTGGAATGACTCAAGTCAAAGAAATGAGATAAGAGTAAAGCCATTGTTTTCTTAAGCATATAAAAAGTATATACATTTTTAGGAACGTGTGTGCGTAGTCGTAGTTGTAGTCCGAGGGTTATAATAATAAATGTTTATCTATCTGTCGAGTTTCTTATAAGAAAAAAGGTTTCTTATACGGACAATAGAAAGAAAGAAAAAAAACTACTTTGCTTTGTTGCCTTCAGGCAATCTTTTTGGATGGAACGCTTGCTCTGATCGTGGGAAAGAGCTTTTTCAAGTTTCTCACCAGAAGCTTGAAAGACGACGTTCAAGTTGATCATCGTTTTGGTAAACATTTTTTTTTCTTGAGATGCGGGCCAAAGTATGCCCTAAGATGCCTACGTAGTATATTGCCACTTGTTCTCGTACGTACCCGAGACCAGACAGCCAGCCTATCTACCTGTTTTCAACTCGGATATTTTACAACCTATAAATATACAATGGATTATGGGGAACGTGATAGATAAGTTTTTATAACTTGTACACATTACATAGCACGCTCATTTACGGGGTAATAAAGGTACATACTTACCTGGATAGATAGATGTGCTTTTGAAACTTGTTAACTCTTCTTCTTCTGATGAGCCGCAACTTACAACTAGCAACTTCTTTTTTTTTCTTACCTGCCACAACAACATGAACATTCCTATAGTGTGTGCCATCAACTTGTTATATAAAAGATGGAGTAATAGTAATCACAATCAGGATATCAAAACTTAAAAGAAATAAGCGGTCCGTCCTTATGTCCGACGGATGGACTCGTTTAGTAAGCACAGTATTTTATTGCCTTATAACTATAACTATGTAATGTACGCTTCATTCAAAGAAGAAAAAAAAAATCTTGGGGTTGGGATGAGGATGAGCAGTGAGCTAGCTGATTGTGATTGTGAAAGCATGCCATTTGGCATACATTGGCACGCACTCTTGAAATGTATGTGTTGATGAATTAGCTCGCTGGCAGGATGAAGGTGAGGCGAAGAAAATGATGATGATCATGATCATGAAGATGATGAGCCAAGGAAAAAAATGTTCTCTGTATGAATGGGTGCAAATAGATTAGATGAATCACAATTGCAATCACAGCATACCAAACCAAACCAAACCTGCCTTGCTTTGCTTTGATTTTTGATGGGATCACATCGGATCGGAATAATGAAAGATGAATGCCTTTCTAGATAGATTGGAGATGCAGGAATGTCATGTCCATGTCTCGAATTAAAAAATTAGTATCAATTTGTAGATTTTTGTTTAGAAAAAAAAAATCTACAAAAGATATGTACATGAATTCTCGCATCTCCTCAACATTTTCACACCAGTTTTGTCACCCATCCGCCCGCAATTGCAATTATTTAAACTTTTTCTTTCCCATTTCATTACAAAATATATTCACCTCAGCGCTGCCTCATGCCACGTTCTCTAATAAAAAGCGTAGCGGCTTTCATTTCATGGAATTTACACTCGACTCAACATAACACAACACAACTGCATATCAAGTTCATTTTTATACGTCAAAAGCGAAGCGAACCATCAGACAAAAACATTTAGCACGTGCTATATAAAGGAAATTATTACTGTAGTTAGTATCGTAGTGTAATGGAATTTAGTACGGAGTAAATAATTTTTTTTTACTTACTTTCCTTTTGCATGTGATGGTGCTCGCGTTTCAATTCAATGCCCTTGCCTTGGTTCATTTTTTCCCATGTATCTTTTCCCATAATAATAAATAAATTTAACTTAACGTGGGACACACGGACCGACTCCAACTCCAAGTATAATTTATTACTACATTATTACATTTTACATTGTGATTGTTACATTTTTTCCTTTTGTTCTCTCACTTTGCATCCTGTTTATCCTCCACTTTCATTATCATTTATAAAAGTGCTTTATATAATGAAAAATGGATAATTTCTCTGCATAATCTTATTATCAAGTCAAGCGATCATCTTCTTTGCGCTGCGCTCCCTTTTTTACACTTTTCACTACCTTTCTAATTATCGTGACGGCGGTACAGTGCAAATGCAATTGTAATTGTGGTTGTTAAATGTAATTCTCCTTAAGTCTGTGCGGAGACAATTAGCAAAAAAATTATTGAAATTATTTCAGCTTTTAGTACCACAATTATACAGTATTAAGAAATATTAAGTAATTTTTTGGAGCACACTGTCCCTCATTTATTATTGCATTGACGTGCGCTTGCTTGAATGCACAATGGACATGCTAAAGTCTATCTTGATTTTACATGCAAATCATGGTTTCGTTTTTAGAAAGAAGGACGAATTTTCGCCACTGGTTTGGCTTGGCGTCGAGTTGAAGAGGATCATTAAATCTTTGCTTTAAATTAGCTAATTATGATTATGAGCGGCAGGGATTGAAATTAGGAAAAATGGTGAAATCATTATAATGTGAATGAGTTGTTGGTAGTTTTTGTTTTAGGATGCTATTGGTTTACCTTGCGGTAATTGTAGATCAGGATTCCGCCCAACGGGTAGAAAATAAGTCCAATGGAATTTTAGTATTCTTACTTAAGTGCATTGTTATTGCTTAACGGTCTTGTACTTACTGGTGCTGGTCTGGTCTGGCCATTGCATTGTTGACATTGGAATAAAATGTCTTGTTCTCAATCTCGTTCAAATCTAATTTTAAATTAGGTATATCTTAATCTTAATGCATGACGCAAATTAATAAGGCAAATATGACACCCTGGGAAAAATTATTTTATCTCTGGCTGGCTAAGACTCGTCACATCACATGATGATAAATGTATTAGAAAGATACATTCTTCTTCTTTTGTTTCAGGCTGGACGGACTGCTAAAAATAAAGTGAAGCTGTTAAAACAGCAGTAGCTACGTAGCTGATGAGTTTTTATAAAGAAAATAGTTTTTTAATAGAGATGAAAATAGTTTCCAAGACCTGAGAAATGTTCTATTCATAATAGGAACAAAATTTTAACCACCCACATGAACCGTATATGCCTTGATGCTAGAAGTTCAATTTGGAGTTATCGTGTGTGCGGACAGACATATGGACAAGGTAAAATCGATACTCTCTGTGAGATGTGTTGTGAAAGCTACTTGAGGCAATACAATTGCGACTTTAAGCATGTGACTCTGCGGCTGACCAATGCCATTGAATGGTATGTATTCACTATTCATTCTGTCCTAAAATCCCTTCTTTTTTCTCTCCAACCAACTGAACCGTTGACTCATCTTCTTCTTTAAAACTAAAGATGAGCTTCGTTTGAATCTTCATTACTCTCTCCTCTACCTCTCGCTCTCCAATCCAAACAAAATGATTATCTGTTTGCTCAACGCTTTTGATAACATTCTTCTTCACAAGTTTGTTTGATTGATGAACATATTTATTTCTTTGGCTTTTTGTTTGCTTTTCCCAGGCTTCTCAAGATGACCACTAAAAGAATTCCATGTCTCATTCCCATCATCATCACAATCACCATTACTATTTTGTGAAGAAAATGTGTGAAGTGGGCTTCATCTCCAAAATTGTATTTGGCAACTTGCTTGACTAAAATTGGCCTTTCACAAATAAATAAATGGATTGGATTTGAATGTAAATCCTGTTTTCGATTGAAAAAGTCCTTCGCAGAAAATGCATCGAAAGTAGTAATTTTAGGTTTTATCATTGCCCACTGGTCTCCAGTGGTTTTTCTGTGGAAGGAGGATGTGATCTGATGCGATTTGATGTGAGGTCAACCCAACTTCGTAATAATTTTTCCACTGCAATTGTCTCAGTTATTGAATGGGCAACATAACATGCGTAAAAGACATTAAATGATGAAACTCTTCTTTAAAAAATGAATTAAAAGTCCGACGATCGACGACCAGTTTGACGTGATGTCCTGCATGCGCCATCCTCTTTGCATCATCATCGTTTTTCCAGGGAATAGCAGAGAACTTTGTTTATGAGATTGAAACGAAATGGAAGTCACTTTATGCCGGTTCTGATAAGCCATAAAAAGAATGAAAATGATAATGATGGTGACCATGAGCTGAAAGCTGCCACTTTATTGATTCATTCCATAAGACAAAATCTCGTTCTCTCTCTCTCCTGAAGTGATTTAGATTGAGATTGAGACTCTGAAATTTATTGCCTTTTTCATCATTGTCTCAAAACGTGCTTCATTTTTCTACAAAAAAAAATGTTGATGTTAATGGATGGACTTTGCATGCCAATCATAACTTTATCGGTATTTAGGTTCAGTTCAAGCATGTGGTTTGGTGTGTAGAGTAGAAAAAATTGGCACAAGTACAAATACAAGTACAAAATAACATGAAATTTTTTTTAACCCCGGAGTTAAGCCATAAGCCATCAACCTCTGTCGTAGTCGTGTCACTTTGCTTGGACTGGGAGTGTGTGGCCCCGTACCTAGGGAACTTCTTTAGATGATGCAATAAATTGTCCAGTCAAAAGTGTTGGAAATTCCAGTCCAGACAAAATATGGGTGTAATATCTATAATTAAAGAAATTTTTACTTTGGACAGACGACGTTAAAATGTAAAATTGCTTTTTGAAGACTTTGTATTTTCTGATAAATTCTACTCCAGGATCCAATCCAATCCTGTTCAGCTTTTTTCCCATAAAAGGTCAACTGTGCCGCGTGTCGCATTCGTGAAAAGTGATACTCTAAATGTTTCCATCCCCCCTAATTTATGGAAAAAAGTAATCCTAATTCCGTATTTATCATTTTTTTTTTGTTGTAGAACATCATATCATATCATGCTTACTTTACAACTTGCTCTACTACTAAATAACTTTGAGATAAATATGATGTCAGAATTTTTTTTTCTCCAGTATTTTCGTGATTCTGATTATGATTACTCGCCATGAGGTTAAGTTGTGACTGGCTTTTGGTTGGCTTGGCTTGACTTGCATCTCACTCATCCTCATTTCCGCACCTTTGGACGTTGGAACTAGCTATGTATCGAATTAATTTTTTAATTGATGTATATGATAATGATTATCAAATTACTTAGCGTAAAAAACCGCAATGACCAACAACGAAACGAAACCAAGTTTTGCAGTTTGCAGCAGGAAGGATGCGATATGATGGGCTCAGTCATGCATGCATAATATAATTAGTTTTTTGATTTAATTAAATTCATTTTGTTGACAGTCTCAGATAATTTTTTGTGTGGGAAAGATGTAGACAAAGATTACTGTACTGTAACTGTTGTTTACGTTTTACGACGAGAAAAATTCCAACAGAAAAAAATCACGTGGCAAACGAAATGATTTGGATTGGAACTTGGAAGATCTGGAAAAACTTTGGCCGGCCATCCTGGTCGCCGATGTACAAATGCACATGCAAAAAGCTATTATGAACTTACGTAGATTATATAACGGCGCATAACTTAATGTTATTGTAATGCTTTAGTATGAGTATCACGATGCCCCTAATGATGATGCAATGAAGTGTTTGCGAATAAAATGCCACGAGTGTAACATAAAAAATATTTTTCCATAATTTTTTGAGATCTTATTCTGATATATTTCGACATTTCTTCTTTTACATAAATAAACAGCATATTTATGATTTAAAATTGCTGAATTAAGCGATTTAAACCTTTGACATTACAACACAACAAAAAAAGAAATTGTGCTCAATACACGACACGACAAGACCACAATTGCAATTGTGCGATTTAAAAATTCATACAAGCTGAAACAATAATATAAAGTGACTAAAACATTGTTTTTTTTTCTATAGATAAATTCGAGTTAGAGAAATTACAGTACAAACTAATAAGTAATTTATACTAAACTATAAAAATTACTATAATTATTCTGCTATGTACATCACATCAACATAGGCCAGTGATTTATTTTTTGGGGAAGTGATTTGATTATGATTCCCCGAAAAAAATTCAAATGTGACCTATTTGACTGGATTGATTGTCTCCGGCTTTTCTTGAAAGTGATTGGGTTGAGGTGTCATTAAAACGCCTCACCTTAAACTTGATAACCTATTAAAACATTGTTTTTTTCTATAGATAAATTCGAGTTAGAGAAATTACAGTACAAACTAATAAGTAATTTATACTAAGACTATAAAAATTACTATAATTATTCTGCTATGTACATCACATCAACATAGGCCAGTGATTTATTTTTTTGGGGAAGTGATTTGATTATTATTCCCCGAAAAAAATTAAAATGTGACCTATTTGACTTGATTGATTGTCTCCGGCTTTTCTTGAAAGTGATTGGGTTGAGGTGTCATTAAAACGCCTCACCTTAAACTTGATAACCTATCGTAATATATATATAACTAGTCTAGTCTAGGTATACCAGATAAGAGCTTATCAAACTATTAGTGATTGCCCTAACGGTCCCCTATAAAATGTGATTGATTGTCTTTGAACGCGTTTCTTTCTTGGATCTTATTGCAGATCTTTGATTTCTCTTAACCTAATTAAAAATGTTGATTGGCTTATTATGTGCGTACCAAAAAAATGATTATTTTTTTTAGGCAGCGACAAACTTAGTTCATAAAGAATAAGCTTACTTTTATACAGATAAATACAAGAAAGACAAGAGTATTTTGATAATAATTAATTTTTTGCGGTTTTACCTCCTCATCATTCGATCGTTCGTGTTCGTTTTTGTGCGGATGTGGATTTTTCAAAGTAATTAATGAGATAATTTAAGCTATATTTATAATTAATTACACCTATTTCTCTCCTTTTTTATATAAGATTTAATGAAAGACTAAAGTGGTTTTGGATTGTGTGTATCTTGTTGGAAAATGAGTTTTTTCACTAGCTCAATATTAAAAAAACGATAAAGAAAAAAGTAGCAACCGTCGTCGTAGTACAACATAGTAGATTTCTTTGATTTACCAAGGTCTCCAAACATTCTCGGAGAGATTGAGTGGTTCATCAGGGTTGGGTGATTTGGTGCACAAAGACAAAGGCTGAGCAGAAGCGGCGCTCATGTGTGCCAAATGATGAGCAAAAGGATGATTCAAATGAGCAGGAGGAATAGGGCTCAATTTGAGTGGCTCATCAGGGTTGGGTGATTTGGTGCACAAAGACAAAGGCTGAGCAGAAGCGGCGCTCATGTGTGCCAAATGATGAGCAAAAGGATGATTCAAATGAGCAGGAGGAATAGGGCTCAAACTTCCGGTTGACGAAGCAGGCGATCCCTGAGATCCAGTTGATCCCGCAGAAGTGCTGGGAATATATGCATACATCTTTGCCTGTTGACTTGGTGAATTGATGGGAGAGGATGGGGGAGTGTATGTGGTGAGGATATTAAGACCATGTCCACTTCCCCCCGTGACAACTCCCGGAGTAGCAGCCCCCATTGGACTGATCATCGCTTGTGCCACCACCGGCGCTGGATATCCGGGTACTGGTGAAAGCTGAGATTGAGACTGGGGCTGTTGCATCATTTGATGATGATGAATATGAGCGGATGACTCAAGGTGTCTGACGCATTGCTCCAAGTGACCGACGAGACGAGAGCTCACAGAAATATCCACTGGACCGGGGCCATTTTGACCCGGGGGAGTTGTTAAGGTTGTGATATATTTGGACACTTCATTTGCACAGTGCACAAATCCTGCACGGAATCGCTCACCAGCACTAGATTCACTGAGTTGCTGACTTTTTTAAATGAAGAGTAAAAAATTGATTTAATAACATGATCCATCTCATCATTTCCTGTCGACCCTACTTTTTTTACGATGAACGGAAAAAGAATCAAAAAAGCTTTTTTTCCTTGTTCTTCTTCTCTCTCGGGGCACTTAGAGATTCATTCACACTTTTAATGTAACAGGTGGCCACCTGTTACCTCATGAAAACCTTCGTGGGCACGTGTGCTAATACTAAAATCGTTTCACTTTGCCCCTTTTCTTTGTTATATAAATAATTAATTAATTAACTCTAAATTACCTTTCGGTATTGATAGGTCCGAGAGATTGGCTGCTCCTCTTGTGCAACAACGGCTGCCATTTTTGTTAATTTATTGAGCACAAAAACTTTTAATAAACTTGATCAATGAAAGCACAAACTTTAAACTTGAGTTGAAAATGATTGTCAACCGCAAATGAAATAAGGATTTTAAGTTCTCTTCTCCAAATTTTTTTTTATTATGTCTCCGCGACTTCTACTCTTCTTTGCTCAAGAGTCAAATGAAAAATGAGTGTTACTTGTGACTTCCCTTAGACTTAATACCGACTCAACTTGAGAATCTCAAGTGAAGTGAAGATGTGTAAAAATGCTTTAACTCTGTTGCTGCTGTTATGTTGTTCTCAGCTCACGAGTCAAAGCATGAATGACTGGCGACAGCGTAATTTCCCAGTGTTAAAAAGGGCGAGTGAGAGGCAGAGGGTGGCTTGGTTTGGTTTGGTTCGGTCTTCTGCTACTGCAGCAGCTTCTTCTGGATTCCCATGGTCTGCTTTGGCATGTTGTACTGTGGCTTTAGAATAGTTAACCTACCGTGCAATAAAAAGTACCACAAGACTAGCAACACGCCACGCTACTCACTCACTCACTCGACTTAAGTTAGTTTGCGTATTTAACATTAACCTTTTTTTTCTTCTTCGTATGGTACCTTAATAGGTTCTTGAATAATGTCATGTCAGTCAGTAAGTTGTGATGTGATGGGATATGAAATGGATATAGGTATATATAATGTATCGGTGTGATGTGTTTTGTCTTGTGATGATGATGAGATTATTTAGAAGGTAGCTTATGGTCTGCTATATGCCTATGTCATACCACTTACCACCCAAAAAGTTCAATTTCTGTGTCGTGGGATACATCATTATGACTTTTAAGTATGTACGGTAAACAAATTCCCTTCTAAATTATTTATGTATCTCATCCTCATTTGGAATGGATTGGATGGAGGTTTTAGACTGTGATTGTCATTGTGATTATTTTATGATCCTTGCTTCACACCAAACAAACCCAAGTCAAGTCACCAGACGAAGACAAGAGCAATTAAGTTTATGATTATGTCTTTTCAATACGTTACGGTCTGCACAGCAAAGCAATAACAGATCAGATCATTCAATTCAATTGAATCGTACTGTATGCCATGTCGTCGCGTCTTAAATTCTTAATGTATCATAAAATCTTTATGCATTGATATTTTTTTCTGGGAAATCATTGATGCGTAGAAAAACCATCATGTCATGCTATAATGTTAGCCTTTTCTCGGAACATTATGGTGAAATTAATTCATCAATTGGCATTAGGTAATTCGCTCGTTCATTTTTATCCTAATTGTGTTTTGGCTACCGGAACCTAAGCCTCTAAAAATAAACTCGTTTAAGTAAAGCAATTCCCATCAAGTCATGATCCTCACTAATGTTTATTTTTTTGCAAATTCAAACGATTCAGGTAGCCAAAAGTAATTTCCTTAATTAATTTAGGCACCCTTTCCCACCTTCACGATCCGATCCGAACGAACCATTCACGTAAAGATTTTTCGTCGTAAATTTTTCATCGAGTCAAACTAGTTTTCCTCTTGTGTTTTCTTTCAATCCATCTCCTTAAGTACAAATCCATATAATTATCTCGGACTATACGGTTCAGGTAGCCAAAAGTAATTTCCTTAATTAATTTAGGCACCCTTTCCCACCTTCACGATCCGATCCGAACGAACCATTCACGAAAAGATTTTTCGTCGTAAATTTTTCATCGAGTCAAACTAGTTTTCCTCTTGTATTTTCTTTCAATCCATCTCCTTAAGTACAAATCCATATAATTATCTCGGACTACGCAGCTACTCACAGTCATAAGTAATAAGGATTCTGTAATCCTCAATCACTAGCTCAGTTGTAGTAGTAGTAAAAAACGGGAATGTTCATTTACGGAAGATTGGGGATAATCAATGCTCAGAAAAAAAATCTTCATCTCATCTTCATTTTCAAGAAGCACTTGTAAAAATTCTAGTTATTTTCCAATGACGTCTTTCCTACCCAATCGCCGAAAAATCTATTTGACTTGACTTGGTGAGGCTGCACATTATGCTTTTAAATGGCTTATAATAACCTTTCTTTCAAAAATGAAAATTAATATGACTTGACTTGAGCTTCCATTCACTTTGTAACGTAACGTACGATCTCATCTTTAAAGGCAATTATCACGCATGCTCCCGCAGCAGCAACATCAACAGCAACCCCTGTAATAACGTTACATTACTTCCTATCCTTCTCAAATTCTAAATTCATTGTTTTTTTTCCTCGGGTAATGTCTGAAGACATTACGTTTAGCCTAAGGTAAAGAAAGAAGCTCGTGGTTTGGTTTTTTGGTAGCGTGGGAAAGCTCTTGTACATGGTAGTCCCACGCTTTTCATCTCTTAGGGCCTTTGAATGCCGGTAGGTTTGACTCGACACCTGCGAGAGTACAGAATAGAACGCACTCCTCCACCAGGCATGGCACAGACGCGATCGTCGTTCATGATTCATGATCTTTTTTTCTTGTTCCTCGAAATCACATCACAATCAGATGAGATTACACTTTTTTTTCATGTGTGTATGTAGTATTCGTATGTATTTATGTGTCTTTAGAAGATTTCAATTGTTTTGTGAAGCCATTCAGTCGTTACAATACAATGTCTGGACTGGACCTGGATACAACAAAACATTTTTATGTGTGTTGTATTTATCCATTCCAATACAGTTTTTTTTAAGATGATCTGTAGTGGCGATGATGATCATCTTGTATTGCATCGCATGTCTTGGCTTGGCGGAGCGCCTTTATAACCCTTTTTTGCTCCTTAATGGCTCAGCATGCTTACTCTCTCACGTCCCATTATCATTTACATCGATTACCTCTTTTCTTTTATGTGGCTTGGCTTGGATCAGAATGGATTAGATTGGAATGGATCGGTGAAGCTAAAGCTACTGGTTTGGTTTGGTTTGCTTTCTTCTTATTGTATTGCATAACATAACAATCAAATGATTTCGACTATTTAGGATCGTTTATCTATCCATCCATGCCCAAATAATAGATTTTTGTTTTCTCTGAAGGGATTTCGTATCCATTATTTGTTTCTACTTTTACAAGAACGATTAAAGCTGAAGATTGGGAGAAAAAATGTAAGCCAATTAAGCCACTGGATTATGTAATTAAGCTGATTATATCCACGATGGTTGTAGCAGTGTTCCCGTTTCTTTGTCAAAAGATAGATGAAATCAGCAGTAGAGAAATTGTATGGGTACTTAAGCTAATTAGCAGCTTCTGGAAAGTCAAAGTGCAATAAAAATTAGAGACTGTCTATGTCTGCCTCACAATCAGAATTACAATGTGTCTCCTCAACAGATAAAAATTTTAGCAAAGGGTAAAAGGCGATAATTTTTTTTCTGAGCAAAAATAGAAATCGGTAAATAAAATGCTACCACACCAGACNGATTATATCCACGATGGTTGTAGCAGTGTTCCCGTTTCTTTGTCAAAAGATAGATGAAATCAGCAGTAGAGAAATTGTATGGGTACTTAAGCTAATTAGCAGCTTCTGGAAAGTCAAAGTGCAATAAAAATTAGAGACTGTCTATGTCTGCCTCACAATCAGAATTACAATGTGTCTCCTCAACAAATAAAAATTTTAGCAAAGGGTAAAAGGCGATAATTTTTTTTCTGAGCAAAAATAGAAATCGGTAAATAAAATGCTACCACACCAGACAAAGCTTTGTTTTCTTTCAAGTGAAAAAGAAGCCGCGATAAAACAATCCAATTGAATCCAGAAGAAGTAAGGCACATGATTACATGTGTTAAGTAAGCATAATGGGTTGAGGAGCCAGAACCTACCACGATCACCAACTAAACCAAACCACCCTTTAGGAATGAAGGGGAAAAAAATTATTAAATTCATAATTCATAGTTTCAGCTCACCTTCCTTTCGCACCTTTTCCTCTTGTCTCGACAGGTAGAGACTCTTTTCTAGTCTGGCACCATCGTCATCCTTAAAAGTCCTTTCGCAATCGAGCCTTTTCTGGAGAAGGAAATTGATTCGGAATCGGAATCAATACAAATCGTTTAAAGACCTTTCATTATTTTCGTAGTGTTGTTCACGTGAAATGGAATTAGAGTAGTAATTTCCAAGTAAGTGCATTCACTGATTTGTTAAAACATTGAAGCAAAAAAAGGATTGGTAGTGTGAGTGTATATATGTATAGGTATTTTGTAGAGTAAGAGGATCAGAGGAGACGAAATAGATTAAACCTTTTATGACACCTAAACTAACCGCCTGCTCACGTTCATAATATTTAGGTGGTCCGTTTGTTTGACATTCTAAAGCTTCCGTAAACATGTTGATATTGCAAAATTTAAATTGTCACGTAGGCCCCTCTTCCTCTGGAATAATTTCTGCGTATTACATTCCAGTTTCTTATGCATTGCCATTGCCATGATTCACCTCATATGCATTCCAATGAACAACACACCTCTTTTTTTCTCTTATCCAGATCGGATCATTTTGAAATCTTAGATGTGACATTCCTTTATGGTATGATGACACACATATTTTCATAGACATTACTTTATACTGGAAGTACGATCTCACGCTCCCTGGATTTCTGCGAATTTTCTCGAGTGCGAAAAATGAACTTTAAGAAGGTCATAAAAACCTAAGTATAAACATAATGTTTTATTAAACTCATACTCATACGCGAACACCACTACGCAAAAATATCGTACGAGGAGAAATACTAACACTTACAAATTGCAATTATGAAGCAATAAAAAATGAAAGATGAGATGAGCTGTCAATTCCTCGTGCATGGAAGTGCGGAATTTGTAAACATTTTTCGTGGGACAAACGACTCGCTCGATCTCCCATAGATTCAAATTGCTTCTGAAAGAAGAGAAATTTTGCATCATGTGCGAAAAATGAAAACACGAGGAGGAAAAAAGCCAATCTGTCTGCAGAAGGAAATGTTATGATTCATGGCGTGATGAACGGGGTGCTTCTTTGATGAACTTGAAAGATGAGATGAGCTGTCAATTCCTCGTGCATGGAAGTGCGGAATTTGTAAACATTTGGAGTGTGGGAGAAACGACTCGCTTAGTTTCACAGAGATTTCAATTGCTTCTGAAAGAAGAGAAATTTTGCATCATGTGCGAAAAATGAAAACACACGAGGAGGAAAAAAGCCAATCTGTCTGCAGAAGGAAATGTTATGATTCATGGCGTGATGAACGGGGTGCTTCTTTGATGAACAGAAAGAAGTATTTATGTTTTTGTATATAGGTACTTAAGACAACGTTCTCCATGAATGCTGCCTATTCTTTAAAAAGCTGACGAAAGAGTAATGACTCATAGAGTAAGAAAGAGAAATTGTTAATGTTGTCATTTGGGATTAAAAAAAGCCCATTCCAAATCTGTGGGAAAAAAGAAAAAGCCAAAGTTCTGACTGAGTCAGCGACTTCGTTTTGAGTAGGAGATTATGGAAAAATTATTATGGAAGAATGTGAAGATAAGAAAGCACAGTTATGTAAAGTAACGTATTAACTCGTGCAAAAATTACCTATGCGCTGAGTTTTCGGCGTATGACATAAATTCCAATACGCAGTTTTCATCTTTGGACTCATTTTACTGGAATAAGAATCGTTTTAATGAATGTTAATAGTCAATTGAATTGTTAATGAGTTTGATATAAATTCCGAGACAGTTTTACCCAAATTAGTTGTATTTCACGGATAAGATTTCACTGTGGTTGAAAGTTTCATGCGATTTTTGTTTACAATTCAGAACGAAAATAAATTTAAAATCCCGGAAAAATATGTATCGGAATTTATATAGGGCTCTTAATCATTTTAACATGAAGCGAGAATTACTTTAATATTATTATTTCATTTAAAGTCGCCTTATTTTATCACAAATTAATAAATGCCTGTAGCGTAGGCAAGTCCCCTCTTACTTCACAGTTCAAAGACCAAGCCCAAGGTCTCTTTGGAATGTGAAACAAGTAAATTTATATCCCAATTTCCCATAAAGTGTTACAATTTTGTCGTGTCTTCTTTTTTGCCACTTACTTTGTTCCAAATAAACAAAATGCTCATACTTTCGTATGATGATAGGGAACAACTCATTTATGACCTATTCTTTCGCCTTTTCAAATTTTTTTTTTGTTATGAAGACCGAAGACACGCGAGCCATCTTCACATAGTTCAAAGACCAAGCCCAAGGTCTCTTTGGAATGTGAAACAAGTAAATTTATATCCCAATTTCCCATAAATTGTTACAATTTTGTCGTGTCTTCTTTTTTGCCACTTACTTTGTTCCAAATAAACAAACTGCTCATACTTTCGTATGATGATAGGGAACAACTCATTTATGACCTATTCTTTCGCCTTTTCAATTTTTTTTTTGTTATGAAGACTGAAGACACGCGAGCCATCTTCACAATCACAATTAGCATAATTTCTTTGCACCCAACCTTGAGCCCAATAATAATCCAATCCAATTTCGATTGGATCGGAAAAGATAGAACATTCCAATCCAATCCATATCATGGGAATACCTTTACGTACGTACATGCATAATTATCATGTTATCGTTATCCTAATGCAACTTTTTGTCTTGAGGAAGGAATTGGAGCAAAAAAAAAGGAAAAGGATTGGCGTTGGTGTGATACCGCCAGTCAACTAATTACCCTTTCTTAATTCAACTCAATTAAACTTAATCGAGTTCAGTTGAGTCGAACCAAGCCAAGTTGAACTTCACCTCACCCCCTCCACCTCCACAAATCGCTTTCTATAGATGAATGATGCACATACCTATAAAGTCATTATACATTCCTTTTTTCCATTCAACTCAAATGAAATGAAATGGTTCGCACGCCAATAGTAATTGACGTTTTATGGGAAACTACTTCTTACTTACTTTGTATTACTATTACCTTTTTAATAGCCGTCATCAAATTGAAGAGGAATGTGATAGTCAAAATTGCATGCTGTTGCATCTTTTTTGCATTAAATTTTGATGGAGTGAGTTACGTTTACATCACGTCATGCTTAGGTATTCTCTATTCTATACACACCTTAGATTAATCTCGATCTGTTTTTATGGCTTGATTGAGACGAGTCAAGTGCAATCAAATAGTATGAATGAACCAGAACAGAACCTGCCCAACAAGGAAAGCACCAGTGCTATGTACTATGCGCATTCAACACTGCATAATAATTAAATTAACGGCATTACAATTTATTACGTAGCAGAATCCTTTCAGCTTGTATTGATTTTACCTTGTTTTGTCTTTCTATACAGGCAATTTAACTTTCAAAAAGAGTTACTTGTGTTCCTTAAATCGGATTAATTGGACAAAGAGTCCACTTGTACTTAGGATGACTTTTCAGTAAAATCGATCAACTCCTAACGGAAGGGTTAAAAAATGATTTTTTTTTCATTCGCTAGCCCATTCGAAAGCTCTGGAAATAGTTAGCAGGAGTTTTTTTTTAAACCGTCAACGGTAACCTTTTCCAACAACCAAGGGAATATTTTTTAAGATCTATTGACTTAACTCTCAGCTACGCAACTGAGACAATAGCATTATTTATTTTGATACTTTTTAAATGTCAAAAGCGTTTACATTGCATTGACCATAAATATTCGAATGCATAGCACGACATGACGCACGTTTGTCCCATAATGCCGACTATTAAATTTTTTCCCTCTTGACATTTATGATATGAAGGCTCATCTTCGTCTTAATAGCGCTTGGTTTGACTCGACTCATTTAACAGCAGCGTCATCATCATCAGCTAACTTATTCTAGCTCATTCTGTTTGTTATCCAACTTCGCTGCGCCTTCTTAATTGATAGTTTCGCACATGTGCTTATTGTCATGCTACAGCTACATAGGTACGGGGCAATTACCGCAATGGGGTGAGTTAATAGCATGTCATTTTTCATGTGGTGTGGTGTGATGTGGGGTAGACGAAAATTAACTCTGCAGTAGCAGGAGTAAGGAAAGTGTGTGAACTGTAAATTGAAACAAATTTCTATTTTATTTTCCCTCTGCCGACCTTGTACCAAAATCAAATTGTTTTTAACGTGGAAGGTGGATTGGATTGGATCAATTAAAAAAGGCGACGAAATAAACTTCTGCGAACAAATTCATTCCGAGTTCTGAAGAAATGTATGTAATTTCATTTTTAGGGGTAATTATACATTGATCAAACAACGAAAAAAGCTCTAATTTTTTGTAGATCAATGTGTGTGGGTTCGTGACTTGATGTAAAAAAAATATGGGATTTGTAATTGTAATTCGGCGAAAACACGCATATGGTATGATTATGATCATGATTTATTTTTGCAGATGCGAAATAAGAAGAAATTCTTCAACAAAATATTTGTTGAGGGACTAATTGCTTCAGCATCTGCCGATAATTACAGATTCCCGTAATCAATACGTTTGATATGAAATTAGCAGATTTTCGGGTCACCTCACCTCACCTGCTACAGCGTAAGACAGTCAGTTTAAGTTGTTCGGTTAAGGAATGACCAGTTGCCATCCAATTCCAAATATTTCTTTATCTTTGGAATCACCCGCCATGGCAGTTGCCAGCTAGAAAAAAATTTAATTATCTTCCATTCCTAAACGTCATTTTACAATTCTAATCCCTTTTCCAGAGTTTCTATTCTTCTGTGAAAAATTTATTTTTGGATTTTATTCGTTTTTCACTGTCAAAAAATATTTTAAGTGTCCAATGTCCAATGTTCACCGAAAGAAAACGTCTCAAAGGGCTTCATAATCCTTTAAGAATCTTCGAGTGTAGAAGCTAATGGCTTTTGTTAGACCTTCAAAAGAGACAAAGTAATCATCCGAAGGAACCCTCATGAATATGATTTTTTGCTTTTATGACATGACTAATGTCGGCTAACTGAGACTTTTCATAATCATTTATTTATTGTGTCCTTTAAGATGTGGTCACTGGTCACATCACATCACATCACAGATTTTTATGACATGTCGTCTGCTTCTACTCTGCATACATGTCTTTTGAAGAAGCCTTTAAATGTGTGTACTCAAGTAGCAGCATTTCGGTGTTACTCAACCTATTCCTCGTGACTTAAGCTGTCACCATATTGTCAAAGTCGGGCAAGTGCCAAAATGAGGAAAGAAAGGATTTTCAGCATTTACATTACAATAAGGGAAAAAAGCTTCCACATTTTTTATGACTTATCCAGACAGACAGAAAAAATCCTTCGCATTTTGATTTCGAGTCGAGAAAATTGTTACCTCAGCGTGAGCTCAAAGGTAAACAAAATATCCAAACGAAACCACAAAAAGAAAAGGAAGGATGCCATCTTCAGCCTCTTTAACTTCTTTTTTTTTTACAAAAAAGGAGCTACCGAAAATGAAATGAACATAGAAAATAAACATTTTTTCTTGCTCTATGAGCTACCGTACTTTTCTCAAGAAGGTGAGCCAAGGAAGACAATAAATGGAGAAAAGTCAAGGTGGGAAATGCCGGTATGTCCCACTGTCTAGAACTTGAGATAATGTCCATAGGCTATTTTGGGGCAACTTGAGCGAGATGTTCTCGCCATCCAATTGCTCAATTAATAGCTATATGATGATGCATACGTAATCCAAATAACCCGTGTTATTGAAATACAATTTACCACTTTTGGACATTTTTCAGATTCTCCCAGGAAAATAGATTTCTTCTTAAAAAAGAGAAGCTTCTCATATTTGAAGATGAGATGTGGTGTGATCGTCATCTAAGACATCATCCCTTATTCCTTCGCACTGGCTCTATTCAAGCTGAGATTGACGATTGACTGTCACAAAAAAGCAATTCAATTCTACTCAATGCATTGTCATCGTCATCATCTCCCCCTCTCGGTTTGGGGAAATGACGACGTCGTCTACTCTGTGAGATGAGAAGAGTCCTTTGACATTTTGATTTTTTTCGAATTGTTGAAAAAAATGCTTCAATTGTTGCTGGGCACGTTGTTCAAACAAATAATGTGTGTTTTTTCTATCCCGCTGGGGATGTGGATAGCCAAACCAAACCAAACCACAAGAACTAGCCAAGAAGAAGCATAAGAAGAATTGTTTTTAAAAGTTCATATTTCAAAAGTAGTTTACTTACTTTACAGAGGAAGAAGAATGTATCTGAAATGAAAATTACGATTACTCTTGGAATTATTGCGTGAACATAAAAATACATTTTATTTTGAGTCAAACTGAGTGAGTGAGTGACTCTGACTCTATACATTCCAATTCGTGCAACAACGCAACAAGAAGAAAAAAAAATATTTGCATATGACCATTTACTTGCTTGAGTACAGTTGCAGTAGCAGAAAAAACTGAATAACCATAATCATTTAGTCGGCTACCAGTCAGTCACAAGACGCAAGAAACAAAAAATGTATTATCATAATTGTTTTTCTTCTTCAAGTTAAAGACAGAAGAAAATAAAACTAGGTAAGTTATGGGATTGCATGACTATGACCAACATTATTATAATTATTATTACTTAAAGGCAAAAAAATCGTTGGTTGGGCTTGGGCATTGGCTTTGGATTCGTTTGGCATATCGACTCCTCTCTTCTGAAGATCAAAATTTATGAAGAAGAAATGAAAATGAAAAGTCATAAACTTCTAAATGTTTGGTTAAGTCACGCGTAGAGTATGAATCTATCCAAAGTAAGTAGTATGCAGGAATTTCCTTGTTTTTTAAAGATGAACATCCGAAGAAAATGATGATGGGATGGGATGAGCCTAATTATCTTCTCACCTGTGATGGGATTGTGAATCAAGGATGCAAGGCTCCTCAATTTTGAAGAATTTACTTCCTAGTGGGAAATGGGGAAAGTTTTGAGTAATGGGAAAATGGTGTACACAGGTATGGAAAATTAGAAGACCAAATATTTCAACTTGTGGAGTTAAGTTAGTGGAAAAATCATGAAAAATATGATGCACAAATTGAGTATCATGTCAAGTTTCTCTTTAAACTATGGAAAATACCGGTATTTTCCATAGTTCAAAGACAAACTTGACATGAGAGAGAAAAACTGAATTTATGGAAAATACCGGTATTTTCCTTAAACTAAGTTTTTCTCTCTCATTTTCCCTCTGGTTCTGGTAAATGTTCACTAATCAATTCGATGGTGCTTTGCTTCGCTTTGCTTCGGAACGGCAATTCCAAAATGTATGAAAAAACAGTAGCAGTAGCAGTATAGTAATAAGTAGTGGCAGCTAATGGAGATATTCTTAATATGAAAATGTGAAAGTTTTTTTAGAGTTGTACAATGTAACATAACATAACATTACATGTCTCTCAAGTTCTTTGATGAAACAATGGAAAAGAAAATGAATAGGCATCGCAATCGCATCACAGAGAAAAAAGACAATTTTCATTCATTTCAT